>SNQJ01S0021198.1:66852-89898 GCA_010110895.2 Picea sitchensis | reverse complement strand
TTGAAATAAACAGACTTCCCTGGGTTGACAATTTATGTAGCACTTGATTGTTTAGTTAAATAAGCAATTATAGTGACCAACATGAGCCATATTGCAAGGTGAACTCAGGAAGATCAAGCCACCAAATTTCAATGGTGAGCATTGGAGGGGAGAAGAGGTTGAGACCTGGCTGTTGGAAATGAAGAAATATTTCCAACTGCATGATTACCCCTCTAGGGTAGAAACAAGAATTGAAACCTACCACACTTGCAAGGAAAGGAAAACATGTGGTGGGATCAGCTTAAGCAAGCCAAGCACCTTGATGAGAAGAGGATATCATGGAGGCAGTTCAAAGGATATTTCCAAGAGAAATATTTTTCTGAGCATTACTATGAGAGGAAGATGAAAGAGTTCTTTGAACTCAAGTT
Source organism: Picea sitchensis (assembly GCA_010110895.2). Taxonomy (NCBI): domain Eukaryota; kingdom Viridiplantae; phylum Streptophyta; class Pinopsida; order Pinales; family Pinaceae; genus Picea; species Picea sitchensis. Next base: position 89,491 of record SNQJ01S0021198.1, on the reverse strand, counting down.
GGGAAGCATGTCCATTGACGAATATGAAAATAGGTTATTTGAATTGTTGAATTATGTTGACTTCATAAAACATGATAAAGTCAAAATCCAAAGGTTTTCGAGTGGGTTACCCTCCTTCTACAGTGACAATATACAATATGATAACCCCGAGACTTTGGAGGAGACCATAAGGAGATAAAGGCATTTCTATGAGCAAAGCAGAGGGAGGTCAATCTTTCAAAAGACTTGGAATGACAATATGAAAGGAAAGAGGGAAAAAAGACAGAAAGGTCTTAAGAAACCCATTTTCAAGAATAAATCTCCAACAAATCAACAAGGTCAGTATGCCCAAAATGAATAGAAGGCAACATATTCTTATGGGATGTGAGGGGAATAACTTATATAGGGACTTCCCTCACAAAGGAGAAAGCATGAGAATTGTTCACAACATTCAGGAGGATGAAAAAATGGAAAATATGGGAGGAAGCATGCCAAGGATTTATGCAGCCTTAGACAACAAGAAAGTAGAGTATCAGTCCCCCATGATTGAAGTGGAAGGTAATATAAGTAATCATCCCATAGCAATTTTAATTGATTCTGGAGCTAGCCATAGTTACATAAACTATAATTTTATTGAAATATTTCATTTGCAAAGGAGTAAGAATAAGAAATATTATTTAGTTTAGTTAGCCATGGGGGCTAAGAGAAAGATCAATGAATTTGTTAAAGATTGTCCAATATACATGAATGGACTCAACACAAAGGTAGATGTGAACATTATACCGTTGGTTTCATATGAATGTCTAATTGGCATGGATTGGTTGGAAAAACACCATGTTGTCCTAAATTGTTACAACAAGACAATAAATTGTCTTGATGAGAAAGGGGAGCATGGAAAGATTCAAAGAATTCCAAGAGTTGTAGCTATTAGAGAAATTTCATCCATGCAACTGAAAAATAGTTACAAGAAAGGATGTCAAATTTTTGCAACCCGTATGGAAGAGACAACTAGAGATAAAATGGTCAGTCTTGAAAACCATCCACTCTTGAGAGATTTTGCATATTTTTTTGAGGAAATCCCAAGGCTGCAACCAAAGAGGGATATTGATTTCTCTATTGATTTGGTTCCAGGTGCTTCCCTAGTGTCCATGACACCTTACAAAATGGGCACACCAGAATTGAAAGAGTTTCAAATGTAGCTAGAAGAACTTTTGAATAAGGGGTACATGTGCCCAAGTGTGTCACCTTGGGGAGCCCCAGTTATTTTTATGAAGAAGAAATATGGAAGATTAAAAATTTGTATCGATTTTAGATAATTGAATAAGTTCACTATAAAGAACAAATATCTTTTGCCAAGGATTGATGATTTATTTGATCAGTTGAAAGGTGTGAGAATATTTTCCAAGATTGACTTGATATCTAGTTATCATCAAGTGAGGATAAAAGAAGAAGATATCAACAAAACAATGTTTAGAACAAGGTATGGGGATTATGAATTCATGGTAGTGCCATTTGGACTATCAAATGCCCCAGTTGTTTTTATGTGTCTATTGAATGGAGTGTTTAGGAAGTACTTGGACAAGTTTGTAATTGTTTTCTTAGATGATATTCACATCTAATCTAAGTTTGAAGAGGAGCATGAGGAGCATATGAGAATGATGCTAAAGGTTTTAAGGGAGCATCAATTATATGCCAAACTAAGTAAGTGCATATTTTATCAAAGGAAGATCCATTACTTGGGGCATATTATTTCAGCAGATAAGATAACACTTGATCCCAATAAAATAGAGGCCATTAAAGGGTGTCCAATGCCACGAAATGTGACAAATTTTAGATCATTTATGGTTCTTCCGTGTTATTATCGAAGATTCATAAAGGGGTTTTCAAATATTGCAAGCCCAATCACTTCATTGCAAAAGAAAGGAGTGAAATTCGAGTGGACTCTGAAATGTGAAGAAAGTTTTCAACAGTTAAAAAGAATTTTGAAAAGTGTGCCCATCTTAAAGATTGTAGACCCAGATAAAGAGTTTGTGGTATGCATGGATACATGCAAGGAAGGGCTTGGTGGGGTCCTCGGTCAAAAAAATCATGTGGTATGTTTTGAATCTAGAAAACTAAAGGAGCATGAGACAAATTATGCTACCCATGATTTAGAGCTATTAGCCATTACACATGCATTAAAAATGTGGAGGCATTACATCATGGGGAAGAGGTTTGAACTAAGAAAAAACCATTGTGGTTTGAAAATTTTATTTGGACAACCAACACTAAATTCCAGGAAAACTAGATGGCTAGAGTTTCTTAGTGTGTACAATTTTGAAATTAAACATATTTATGGAAAAGAAAATCATGTGGTTGATGCACTCAACAAAAGAGCTCATGAAGTTCATGTTTCAGCCATCATCATGTATAGGACATATTTGAAGGATAAAATTCTTGAAGCAGCAAATTCAGATCCGATTTATTTAAAAATGAAGGAAAACTTACAACAAGAAAACTCACAACAAAAAATTAAAAATTATGAATTAAAAAATGATGGAATCCTCTTGTACAGAGGCAAGGCGTATGTGTCAAATTCCATGGATCTAAAACATATCGTGTGGAGAGAAATGCACAACGTGGCATATGTTGGGCACCCAGGATAACATAAATCCATTACAACTGTGAGGAGCCAAATTTTTTGGTCGAGAATGAAGAAATAAGTGGCTAAATACATAGCCCAATGTGTAGAGTGCCAAAAGGTAAATACATAGAATAGAGATCCAGTGGGGTTGTTGCAGCCATTACCCATTATAGAATGGAAGTGGGAAGTGGTCACGGTATATTTTATTACAAATATTCCAAGAACAGTGAAGCAACATGATTCCATCATGGTGGTGGTGGAAAAATTGACTAAGGAAACACATTTTATTCATGTGGAAACAACACATAAGGCAACAAACATTGCAAAGATCGACATGAAGGAATTTTCCAGGCTACATGGAGTACATAAGGCAGTAGTTTCAGACAGAGATTCCAAGTTTACATCCAAATTTTGGCAAGGTTTGTTCAAAGGCTTTGGAACAGATATGGATCTTAGTACAACATATACCCAGAGTCTGATGGGAAAACAAAAAGAACCAATATGGTAATTGAAGACATGATTAGGATGTACGTGATGGATTAGACATAAAAATGGGAAGACTACATCCACTTAGTGAAGTTTTCCTATAATAATGGGTATCATACCTCATTAAAAATGAGTCATTTTGAAGCTTTGTATGGAAGAAAGTGTAACACACCAGCGAGTTGGGACAACCTAGCAAACAAGGCCATCATTGGACCAGATTTGTTAAAATAAATGGAAGAGAAGATGATAAAGATCAAGTAGAATTTAAAGGCTGCCAAAGATAGGCAGAAGATTTATGCAGACAAGAACATAATTTTCAGAGATTTTAAAGTGGGAGAACATGTTCTCCTAAAAGTGAAAGAAAAGAGAAATTTGATCAGATTGGCTTGTTTCCCAAAGTTGGCAGCAATATATTGTGGGCCTTTCAAAATATTAAAAAATATAGGGCCAGTTGCATACATGTTATCATTGTATTCATCCATGAGAGTGCATAATGCATTTCATGTATCATTATTAAATAAATATGTCCCTAACCCTAACCACATAATTTATTGGACTATGATCTAGGTGGAAAACGAAGGGGGTTTCTAAGTGAAACCAGTACGCATCCTGGACCAGAAAGTCAAAGTTCTCAGGAACAATACCATAGGGTTGGTAAAGGTTCAATGGACCTACTACAGTCCTAAATATACAACATGGGAGCATGAAGAAACCATGTGGGAGGAATACCCACAATGTTTTGTCAATCTTGAAGAAAATGGAAGCTGAAAAAAAATACAAGACTCTAGTTTTCGAAATCGAGAGTTCTAGAACCTCATCTCAGAATTCTTGGTCAACATTTCTAGCCCTTATAAAAGAATGGTGCAACCCGATGGATTGAAGGAAGTGAAGGGGGAACATTCCTTGGGTTAGCAGGTTGAGAAGGAGTGATTTGGTTTGGATTGTTGTTGCAAGGTAAAAATTTGCAAAAAAATGTTTTTATTTTTTGAACATTGTAATGTAAAATTGTATACGTTTTCGACATGATGCAGTGCATTGAGGACAATGCACAATTGTATGGGAGTTGGAATGTAACATCCCCGCTATAATACCCACTTTAATTAATGCACAATGCAGATAAGAATGTGGTTGTGTCCAAGCAATGTAATTGTGAAATGTATTTCTGACTTATAAATGAATATAATGCAATGCCAGTTGTTGGGAATTGGAAGATATGGGGGTTGATTAATACACAAGTGAGGGGAATTCCTAGAGACTGCCCAAGAGGGGTCCAAAGGGAAATAATTTATGGGTATTAATGCAAAGCCACATTTCTGAATTTTATTATCATTTGGGGAAAAATTATATTTTTTGGCTTAGTGTATGAGATCCTAATCATTGAATACATGTCATAGGGTGGGTGTGAGAGTCACATCACATAGTTATTGGAAATCATGGTGAAGAAGTGGTCAACATTGGGTAGAGTGAGCAGTCAATGGTCTTGGAAAAAGAGAGGAAATTTGTATGGGTGGTAATAGGTAGTTTTAGACATTCAGTTTACATGAACAACAAGAGAAAAAGGGAAGAAATGCTTGGGAGATGAAATAACAAGGTTGGTTGAATTTTGGAGCATGATGGAGTGATTTAGGATTATTTTGGAGCTATAATTTGAAAATCCAGGTTTTTAGGCCTAAAGAGTGAACTCCTTAGTGAGTTGCATTGTATCAACAAGTTGTTGTTATTGTATTTGTTGGTGTTTTCCCTAGAAGTGAGTTCGCTAGAGTTCCTAGCTAAGACATTCATAGCTACCTATGCTAGAGAGACCCTGATAAATGAATGGGATACCCTATGGAATGAAAGTAGTGACAGGGTACATTCCTTGGGTTGTTCAGGTCAAGAGTGTTGAAAGATTGGTTGTCATTGATGTCAACCCTTGAAGAAGCCTTGGCGGTGTGGTTTTGGTTCCTGAACTTGATTGAGGAATATGGACATGAAGGACAATGTAGATGCATGTAAGACACTCATATATAGCTAGTCTTCATCATGTCATTTCTGATGATAGGTGGTACACTTGATGGGATCCCTTGTAAGATTTGATGTTATTCTAATGATAAGTTGATTGGAAGGGGAAAATATATTTGTGTATTTTGTATGAGATTTGGTTTTTAGTATCGCTTCTATTATTTATTTAAGTTTATTATTTTGGCAAGGTATTTTGTTTTGTGAGATGCTAATTTGATTTACAACAATGAAATCACTAGTAAACAATATACTAGGTGTCGGGATTGAAAATTAACATGATACCAGAGATCTCACTCTGAGAAGGAGCCAGATTTCAAGCTATGCAATAGTTTATGGAAGAAAATATATTAGATATGAAAGCTTGTAGGTTGTAGCATTGGTTGTTTAAAGGACCAAACACACATCGACAACAATTTGCAACAAATTTTTCAAATCTGCAAGTAGATCTCTACAAGTCTATAAACCGATAGTGAAATTCATTGAGTGTTTGAGACATGAAGGACTATGAATTAAGATGATCTCGACAAGGGTGAAGAAGGAATTTTATCCAGAGTTCATCTCAAGGGATAATAAATCTATTGGAGTCAGTGACTCATAGAGAGAGCAAAGAAGGAATTTTTCTGAAAGAGATCTCAACAAGGGTGAAGAAGGAATTTCACCTAGAAATATGATTTTTCCAAAAGAGAAGGAAGTAGTAGTAAACAGATCTGGTAACACATACATATATGGGAAACAGAGTAGCATCAGGTATAGCTAAAAATAAAGCCTTATAGAGATGGAGCATCATTGTACGCATATCATAGGCACGTATATATGTGTTAGACAAGTGTAGAAGGGTGTAAATTTTAACCTTGTACAATATCTACCACAAACAGATATTCTGAAAAAGAACAGAAAAGACACAATGGAAAATACAAACATTACACAGAGATTTTTCCCCTGGAAACCCAAACCGGGAAAACCAACATATTCTATACTATTCATCATGTTACAATGTTTACAATACAAAATACATATAGGAGCCAGCGGCATCCAAAACCCTAACCCAATGACCTGGATTAGTCCAAAACCCTAATTCCTTAACCAGAAATAGAAAAACCATCGGCAAATAAACCATGTGCCTAAAAACCACCTAAATATAATGCGGTCCTGATGTAGAAAAACAAAATTCGGGGGCACTGCCCCCGAACCCCTACATGCTCGTTGCATACGCTCAAACACTACTACTCATGCAAAGAATATAAAACATACCCAACAAAGGGCACGTACATATGCAATGGGTCAATGTTGGGGGCACGTAAATACACATTGTGTAGGTCGTATAGGATGTAGTGCGGGGGTCGTACAACAACGATAGAGTTGTTGGGTTGTAGGATTTTTATTTTCTTAGTGGGAAGAAAATATGATAGGAGCATGGGAGTTATTCAACAATATAATAGACAAGGACTCAGGGATTAATGTGGAGCTTAGTGAGGATGTCAAGTATGTAGTGAAGGAAGAGGGAACAATCGTATTACAACTTGATTCAAGTGGTTCGTTAGAAGCTTGGGATGTGTTGTATGTATCAAGACTTAACACAAATGTACTCTCGGTCTTAGTTATGGAGGATAGGGGTCTTAGTTATGGAGGATAGGAGAGGGAAAGTACTCATACGTCCAGAGGAAGCTAGACCTGACACAGTAGTGGTCATTGGTGTTAGAGAGGGTAATTTATATAGGTGGAAGGAAAAGTATATTTAGGTCTTGGTACATGACAGTGACAACCTGTGTGAGTTATGGGACATGAGGATGGGACACCTACATTACAAAACCTTATCAATTATGAAGGATATTTTCACTGGTCTTCCATATTTCAACATCGATCAGCAAGGCATGTGTAGAGGGTGTTCACTTGGAAAGAATTTCAAGGCTTCTTTTCCAATAAGTGAGAGTAGGTACAAAGGGATATTGGATCGTATACATTCATATGTATGTGGAACAAGGTCAGTGGTAGAGAATGAGGATCAAGAGGCTTCAAAGGGAGAACAACGTTTAGAGACTTTCGGTGTGGGGAGTCAACCTTCAGGTGGGGAGGAGGAGATATTCCCTTCCAGTTCTATCAATTGACCCAAGTGGTTCATGCAGACATTCATGGATGCTTAGTAGCACGTTGAAGCTCCTAGGAGCAAATTCAAGGAGAGAAGGCCTCCACAGAAGTTACCAAACTCCATGGAACTAATTAGTATCATCATTGATTCCAAGTATTATATTGTTCAGGAAGTATTAGACTAGCATGTTTGGAGGGATTCCATGGGGAAGGATGATGTGCATGATAGTGTGTCGAGATCGGAGGGAAAACCAATTCCAAATGGCTCTTCAAGAAGTACCTTCTTCACTAAGAGGGAGTGTTGATGTTTGTATCATCATACAAGTACTTCCACGTAGGTCTAAGTGTCTATAAATGTGGAGGTTGTGCAAATAATTATACCTTATTAATTTACTTTAATTAAAGGAATTATTAAAGTAAGGTGATTTTATTAATTAGTTGAGTTTAATTTAATAAAATGTTAAAGTTATTAGCATTGGTGAATTAAATCTTATCCATTGATCTCAAGTGAGGTGAGATCTAATATCAACCATCAATCACTTTGGATATTAGGGTTAGTTAATAACTCAATATTATAAAAGAAAGGCTAGGTGAAGGAGAAAGACATCATAGAGAGTACATAGAAGAAAAGAAGGACTTTTTCTCATGTGCTTGAGTCATCCACTTGGGAGAAAAGAAGGAATTTTTCTCAAGTGCTTGTGTCACAAAGGACTATGATTCAAGGAGATATTAGATAGGTGGAGAAGGAATTTCATCTAGAGATCGATACAGGTCAGAGAGAAGAGAGAACATGGGTAGCCGCAAGTATATCTGGTAGATCAGAGCCACAACAATTGAGTGGAAATGTACACACTTCATATGTTAGTCATGGGGCATATGTATGTGGGATATAATGAAGGAAAGAACATATGTGCGTGGACGATAGAGAGGACAGGTGTGTACAAATTCTAAGAAGTGAAAGTACAGGATCGTACAACCACAAAAGATTTTCTAGGTTTTGTAGGTGTTGTTTATAGTTTTATGCATTTCTTTGAGGGACATTTTCCCAGGACAAGAGCCCTTGTAAGATTTGATATTGTACTAATGATAAGTTGATTGGAAGGGAAGAATACCTTTGTGCATTTGTATAATATTTGGTTTCCATTATTGCTTCTACAATTTATTTAAGTTGATTATTCCAAGAATGTATTTTGTTTTGTGAGTTTATAATTTGATTTACAACAAGGAAATCACTAGTAAACAATATACCTAAGTGTTGGGATTGGAAATTCAACAAACCCTAGATTGGTTGTTCTTTCCCTTTATTTTTTGTTTATGAAAACATGAGTCTTCATTGGAACTATTTTCTCCCTCAAGATTATTCCTAGTGATTCCTTTATTGGAGTCATTCTCACAAACATGTATTAAACATGCTTCAATGCCACACTAATAAAATTATGAATCTATACGCTTGTCCTATTTTTGGTCAAAGTGCATGGAACATATAATTGGAAGCAAACATGCAATACACAATGGAGGAACCATAACACATAACTAGTGTATTAAAATTGAAATTTCATGAACAATATTTTTTGTCTCATTGGAATACTTTTGTTACAAACATTGGTTCAATTCCCTCAATAAAACATCCCTTGTTATTCTAATTCTTTACTCGGGCCTACAAAATGAGTCCTTCTTCTCTTGGCTTCATTATTTTCTTCCATATTTCTCTTTTCCCATCTTATATCTCCATGAATGTTTGTTCCTTAGTGCCATCTCCCCCCTTTTCTTTTGCATCCTTAATGTCCAAAATAATATGCCCTCAACTACCCTAACAATTAATAATTATGGTGCCTCTCATATCCTTCCACTACCTACTATATGACTAATCATTGACATAAATAATCATTTCCTTTTACATCAAACTCCCCATGAATAATATTTATCCCTTATCTTTCTCGTGTTCTTCCTAATGGGTCACACCATGTGTTAGCATTGAATGAATAATCGGATATTTAGTTTTCTATCTTTTTTTTCTCCAAAATTTCTTGTAGATTCTCCATCTATCATTGTTTAGATGGAAGATCAGATGATTTATAATCTATCACATGGATACCTATACATCTTGTCCCAACTACCACATAGGGCTTCAAGGGATGACTATTATCATTTTGGTTGGAAGGGTCATGATAAATCACGATACCTCCTTCAAATCTCTCTCTTTGACTCCTTTGCATAGCTAGAAATCAACAAAAAATAAAAATATGGAACAAAAGGATCAATAGTTTTGGTAGAATTCCTAGTTTCTTTTCTACCATACATCTTAACAAGTTTTCAATACTTTCAATATTAATTACTATTTTCCCATCAATGTTTGGATGATTTATACAAATCAACTATAATATTCTATATATATTATTCCACAAGGTCCTCCAAAATTGGCCAATAAACTTATTTTCCCTCATTGAGGTGATACTCTTTGGCAGACCATGCAAATGAACTACTTTTCTAAAGAATAAAACAACTATGTTTATCACATCACTAGCTTTCTTTCGTGGAATAAAATATGCCCTTTTTGAGAATCTATTTATCATTATGAATATAGAATCATTACCTCTTTGAGTTTTTCATAATCACAACATGAAATCCATGTTGATATATTCCCATGATACTTCAAGTACTAGAAATGGCCTATACAATCCAATATTTTGAATTTTTCCTGTTGCATGTTGTTGAATTCTACAACCTTTCACCCATTTATTCATGTCTTTGGAAAATCCTAACCAATAATAGTGCTCCTCCACCCACACTTAGGGTTTATCCATTTTTAAATGACCATTTAAGCCATCACTATGCATATCTCTTATGAGGCTCTCCATCATTGATCCTATTGGTATGCATAGCTTATTATTTCTAACAAAAATCCTTCTTGGATAAAGAAATTTAAGTGTGGAGTTTAGTATGCATTCCATGGTTCTCTATTGGATTCCTACACATCAAAAAATGCTCCATTTTTCTCACACACATTCTTCATTTCTTCCATCCCTACCATCTCCATAGTCATGGTAACCAATAGTGTTATGCATTTACTCAAGGTGCCAACAACTATGTTTGATTTGTCATATCTCTAATTTAGCATAAACTAATAAATCTATAGGAACTCAACCAATTTCATGTGCCCTTGATTCATCTTTCCTTGGTTTTTATTTACTACAATGTTTGATGATCAATATACAAAAAAACTGTTTAAGAAACATATTGTAATGTCCCCAAGGTCGAGCCCTATTGTAAATCATGTTTATGAAATGAATTGTAATTATGTTTTTATAGGCTGGTGAGCCAAGTTAATATAACTTGGTGGGATTATGTGATTATTAGGCCAGAGAGCCTAAGTGTTGAAGGCCAAGAGCCTAATTTTGTACATGTATCTATGCACATTATTAATAAAAATCTAAACACCCCTGCGTGCAGACTGACCACGATGAATGAGTGATGGGGGACTAAGCTTCCACAGAGTGGGCAATGGATTAGGGGCTGGAAGGTGGGAAAAGGGGCTAAGTGTTGAGCCTAGGGGCTTAATTCCTTGGGAATAATATTTTAATATTATTCCAAAAAAGACCATGTGAAATATATGTTTTATCCTAAGTTCTTTTGGAATGACAAGTGACTTCCAAATGGGGAGGAATGCATGCTGATGGAATGCATGCAATTTCATGGGTGACAAGTGTCAACCCAAGCACATGCAGATAAAAATCCTGAGTTGAGCCGTGATGGGGGTTCCACCTCCATTCTACCCGACCATCTAAATGTGAATGGTCGGACCTCTACAAGAATACCCTGGTGCATCCCTGAAAGTCGAAGAGCCTATGTTGATTTCTGAGATAACTGGTACAACCTTTGTCTGAACAGTTTGAGATTGTGCATGGGATCTCTGTACACCTTATGCAATCCTGAAACCAAAACCATGAGTTTATCCCATGATTTTTGAGCCTATTTGGGAAGTCGTGTCTAAACGCATGCAGTTTCATGGGTGACAAGTATCAACCCAAGCACATGCAGATAAAACTCTTGAGTTGAGTCATGATGGGGGTTCTACCTCCATTCTACCCGACCGTCTGAACGTGAACGGTCGGACCTCTGCAAGAATACCCTGGTGCATCCCTAAAAGATGAAAACCTGTGTTGATTTCTGAGATAGCCGGTACAACCTCTGTATGGACAGTTTGAGTCTATGCGTGGGATCTTTGTACACCTTGTGCAATCCCGAAACCAAAACCGTGAGTCTATCTCGTGATTGTTGAGCCTGTTTGGGAAGCCGTGTCTATTTTCCCAGTGGGTTGTTGTGGCCACGCAGTGTTGGACTGCGCGTGGCTTGTCGGCCAATGTAAGTTCATGTTGAGCCTATGTGTAACCTCTCTCCAGGAGAGGGAGGTGGTTGTTGTTGGAAGAGGCAGGTTGTCAGGCCTGTGAGAAACTCTCTCCAGGTGAGAGAGTGCATTGAGGAAGGAGAGAGCTCCTGGAAGGAACCTTGTAGCTACCACAAATCTAGGAGATTTCTGGTCCGGTATGTTGTTGAAACCCAAGGTAAGGGAGATTAGCAACTGAAGGACTGTCTAGGTGACAGAGAAGGTGTATACTCCTGGGGTGGAACAGACATGTGGGGAAGGAGAGTCTATGGGCAGTGGGCATAAGTGGTTCTTGGGAGAGAATCCTTCATTGTGACTATGTGTTTTCCCGGTAACCTCTGCCTAGCTTAGGATTCCTTTCCTTGGTGTGGAGCTTAGTCCCAGCTCGGAGGTGACCCACTGCTGAGCTTGATGAGAAGTGTGGTCTAAGGTTGGGAGGTTCGTGGAAGGCCTTCATGTGGGTGGTGGAATTATCCCAGTTTCAAAGATAAGTACCAGATTATTCTTTAATTATGTTTTGCACACCTGTGTATTTATATTTATCACGTATTTTGTTGTGCATATGGATTAATGATAATTCCATGGATTATTTATGTTAGCAGTAAGCGTGTGCTTACTCTGAGTTTGCATGTGTTTAACCTGTTTTAAATGCATGTTATTAATTAAGCATAAAAATGGTGTTGTTTCGCATGGTAGTGTCCACTTGGCCAATGGGTTGGATGACAGCCCAGAATGGGGGCGTTACAGTATGGTATCAGAGCCAAGGTTCTAATGCTGAGCCTACATGGGCCAGATAAGTCATCTTTGGACCGAAATTTTGAGAATAAATTGTGTCTGGAGGACCAATTTCGGACCTTTGAATGTTCTTGAGTGTCAAGGAGTCACTTGACCATGATACAAATCTTAGGAGGTGTAGTGGTGTTATAGAAACTACAGTTAGTGTGGTATATGGCCACAGGGAGAGAGAGAACTCCACATTAGAATTTTTGGAGCCATAGGATCTATTCGAGAGGAAAGGAGAACCCTCATGACCGTCAGATCTGGAGAACGTGCACAAGGCTTAAAACCCTTTGGAGTTGCAAAGGAGTGGAGTAAGAACCCACTTACCCTAAGTTGGGTCGTAAAATGCGCGTTTCATTAAGCGGTGGGAAAATCTGGGTGGTCAGAGTCTGTGCACCCCGATCTATGGCCAGGGTTCCATTCCAGACCCCCTTCGTCGTTCTACCTTTAACAAGGGGGGGGTGACCTAGAATTGAGCGTGCAGGTTTCAACGGCTTAGATTGGGGTGCTCGATCCTATGGACAAGATTGGATTCTGGACCCCCTTTGCCTCTCTACCTTTAATAAGGGGGGGACTCCGGAATGGGGGACTTTGTGTGGGTCCCGTTTCGACCTCTTTGTCAGGACCGTCCATCGGAAAGGACGCATGGAGAGCGATCAACCTTTCGTTGACTCATAACTTGAAATGGTCAAAGGGTGAGTTCGTGAGAATTCACGAAACGTGAATTCACGTTTGGATCACAACCGTTGATCTAAGAGAGATCTGGATCATTAATTGTCCAGGAAGAAATCGACATTTCGAGAGATGGGAAGTGAGGAGAGGTGAATACCTCCGAAACCCGAAACCCTGAAATCCAGAAATGACCTACACCATAGATTATAGGAGAGGAACTTGACCATTGGATGAATAGACTGTATTTTTCAGAATTTCGGCAAACAGAAGCTCGAGATGCGTGGATGCATGAACTCCTGATGCATGAAATCTTGAAACGCCGAAAAGATTTACGTCGTAGATCTGAGAAAGGTATGATCATTGGATTTCACTTGGAATGGACGTGGACACATGGGTGTGTACCACGTGCCAGTGGGTTGAGAAGAAAATCGAGAGTGGTGGGACCCAATGACATCACTGAAGGTGAGGTGGACCCTCCCGAACATGCTACGTGCTAGTGTGGGTGTGGGTGAAAATTGTGCTATGTGGACCCAAAGGGTAAAGTAAATCGAGATTTCGAAAGTCAGAATTGGAAAGGAAAGAAAGTATGAGAGTCTCGTGGACCGAGACCCCGAAACCAGAAGTCCTGAAAGCGAGAATGAGAACCTCGTAGATCAATACCCCGAAACTCGGAGTCCCAAAATCCCGAAAATTACAGAGCCGAATAGAGCTCAAAAAACTTAGTGGATTCAAAAAAAATTTCTTATTCATGTTGATTAATGAATGTTTTGATTTTATTAGGGGTTTAAGGCCCGATAAACTTCGGTTGACTGCACATTGTGTGTGCAAATTTCAACAAGTTTCAGGATAGCCGAGTATGGAAGTGGAAGAGGTACAAATTGCCTCTGAAACAGAGCACGAAAGGGTAGGAAGGGATGTCAACTTGGGAATCGAAGGATCAAACTCTAATAGGCATGGAAAAGAGATGGATAAGGAGGGACATGTGATGAAACTCATTGAAAGATTGCAGAAAGATGCCCAGGCTCGCTGAGCTGATTGCCAAAAGCTCATGGGGGTCAGGGATCAACAGGGTGAATTCAACTTAAAAATGTTGAAGAGCCTGGAAAGAATAGAAAGGAAATTGGAGAAGAGGAGTGACTCAAGCAAGACAGAGAGTCACAGGAACCCTAAGAGGAAAAGAAGATCAAGAAGTGTGAGAACCCCAAAGAAGAGAAGAAGATCGAGGAGTGGTACAAACATCATCGTCGCTCCCCAAAGCATTCTAGTAGGGAGGCACATAGTAGTTCAAGCCCGTCCCCTACCAGAAAACACCGAAGATCTGGAGTGGATGAATTGAAGGGAGAGATAAAAAAAGATCAAGCCTCCAACGTTCGATGGAGAACATAAGGAGGAAGATGTTGAAACTTGGTTTCTTGGCATGAGGAAATATTTCCAAATGCAGAATTATTCCGCTCATGCAGAAGGAAGAATTGTGATGTATCAATTGAAAGGAAAATCATCCATGTGGTAGGATCAGTTTGTGCAGGTGCAGCACATCAGAGAGAAAGATGTCACTTGGAAGGAGTTCAAGGGGTATTTCGAGAAGAAATATCTGACTAAAATATACTATGACAAAAAGATGAAGGAGTTCTTCGAACTCAAGATAGGCAGCATGACCATTGATGAATACGAACAAAGGTTTTTGAAATTACTGAAGTATATTCCATTCATCAAAGATGAGGCTGTCAAGATTCAGAGATATCTGAGTGGACTACCACCTTCCATTAGTGACAAAATCCAGTATCATGATCCTAAGACTATGGAAGAAACAATAAGAAGGGAAAAATGCTTGTATGAACAACAAAGAGAAAGGCCTACTTTTCAGAAGGCTTGGGATGATCAGAAGTAGTTCAGGAAAGAGAAGAGACTGAAGGGAAACAAGCCTCCCTTTTTCAAAAATAGTCCTCAGGGAAAACCATCCTTTAGGGAGCCTAGGAAGGCTGAAGTGGATGAACAAATGCCCAGACCACCACCTATGGAGTGTTGGAGCTATAAAGGAAACCATAGGTACCAAGACTTCCCCCATAGAAAAGATAATGCGAGAACCATCCACAATGTTTAGCAATATGAAACAGTGGAGGATATGGGCAGCAGAATGCCAAGAATCTATGCAGCCCTGGACAAAAAGCAAGCAAAATTTCAATCGCACATGATTGAAGTGGAAGGTATGATTAACAACCGACCATTTAGTATTTTAATTGATTTGGGGGCTAGCCATAGTTATGTAGATCCTAGGGTGGTGGAAAGTTTTCATTTGTCAAGAAGAAAACATGAAAAGTCTTGGTTAGTGCGGTTGGCTATAGGAACCAAGAGGAAAGTCATTGAGTTGGTGAAGCCATGTCCTGTGGACATGAAAGGACTGAGCACGAAGTTCGAATTGAATATTCTGCCTTTAGGTTCTTACGATTTCTTAATTGGAATGGAATGGTTGAACCAGCACCATGCCCTCCTGGACTATCATAACAAGAGGTTTGCATGCCTGGATGAGGAGGCGAAACAGAAAACGGTCCAAGGGATTCCTAGAGCTATGGCTGTTAGAGAAATCTCAGCCATGCAGCTAAAGAAGTTCTACAGAAAAGGCTGTCAATTATTTGCAGCCCGTGTGGAGGAAGAATCCAGAGATAAAGTCTCAATGAATGAAGACCATGAGGCACTCATAGAGTTCAAAGAAGTATTTCAGGAGGTACCTGGACTACCTCCAAAGAGAGACATTGATTTGCCTATAAATTCGATGCCTGAAGAAGCTCCAGTGTCGAAAGATCCATATAGAATGGGTACGCCAGAGCTGAAAGAGTTGCAATTGTAGCTTGAAGAGCTTCTAAAGAAGGGGTACATTCACCCCAGTGTGTCACCTTGGGGTGCCCTGGTCCCGTTCGTGAAGAAGAAGGATGGGACGTTGAGGCTGTGCATTGATTTTCAGCAGTTGAACAAGGTAACTATCAAGAACAAGTATCCTCTGCCAAGGATCGATGATCTTTTCGATCAGTTGAAGGGTGAAAAAATATTTTCGAAGATAGATCTCAGATCAGGATATCACCAGGTAAGAATAAAGTATGAGTACATCAGAAAGACTGCCTTTAGAACAAGGTACAGTCATTACGAGTTCACAGTGGTGCCATTTGGACTGTTAAACGCACCTGTTGTTTTTATGTGCTTGATGAATGGTGTATTCAGGGACTATTTAGTCAAGTTTGTCATAGTCTTCCTGGATGACATCTTGGTGTATTCCAAGTCAGAGGAAGAGCATGAAAAACACCTGAGACTGGTGCTTCAAGTGTTGAGAGGACACCAATTGTATGCCAAATTGAGAAAATGCTCATTTTACCAAAGGCAGATCCATTACTTGGGGCACATTATTTCAGAAGAAGGGATCATTGTGGATCCTGAGAAGGTTGAGTCCATCTGAGAATGGTTAGTGCCAAGGAATGTGGTGGAAGTTAGATCCTTTATGGGTCTAGCGGGCTATTACAGAATATTTATAGCAGGGTTCTCAATGTTAGCTCATCCTATCACTTCCTGCAAAGGAAGGAGAAAAAGTTTCAGTGGACTGAAGAGTGTGAGAACATTTTCTAGCGATTGAAGTAGTTGTTAACCAGTGCTCCAATCTTGAGGATTACAGATCCAAATATGGATTTCGTGGTGTGCATAGATGCATGTAAGGAAGGGTTGGGAGGTGTTCTCAGCCATAATGGATTTGTAATCTCTTATGAGTCCAAGAAGCTAAAAGAGCATGAAAAGAATTATGCCACTCATGATTTGGAGCTGGCAGCAATCATCCACGCTCTAAGGAATTGGAGACATTACCTCATGGGAAGGATATTCGAATTGAGAACAGACCACAACGGTCTAAAATATTTGTTTGATCAATCAACTTTAAACGCTATACAAAGTAGGTGGCTGGAGTTTCTGTATGAATACGAATTTGATATCAAGCATATCAAGGGAAAGGAAAATAAGGTGGTTGATGCACTTAGCAGAAAAGTGCATGACTTACATGCTACAACCATTAGCATGTACATGATTGATATTAAGGATAGAATTTTGGAAGCTGTAAATGTAGATTTGCAGTACAGAGATTTGGTAGCAAAGCTACAGCAGAGTGAAAGGCCATAGAAAAGGGAAACTTACACCTTGGAAAGAGATGGATTACTTCTATATAAAGACAGAGCGTATATACCCAATGTCCAGAAATTGAAACTTGTGATTCTAAAAGAAATTCATAACGTGACTTATGCTGGACACCATGGATATCAGAAGACTGTAGCAGCAGTCAAAATCCATTACTTTTGGTCGAGTATGAAGAGAGAGATCATTGAATACATCACCAGATGTATGGAGTGCTATAAAGTTAAGGTTGATCATAGGCACACAGCAGGGTTGCTGCAGCCTTTTCCCATTCCTGAGTGGAAGTGGGAAGTGGTGACCATAGATTTTATTACAGGATTGCCTAGAAAAAACAAGCAACATGATTCGATCGTGGTTGTGGTGGAAAATATTACAAAAGATGCCCATTTTATTCCACTGAAAACCACTCACAAGGCAACAGATGTTGTTGATATCTTATTAAAAGAAGTGGCACGCTTGCATGAAATTCCTAAAACGATTGTGTCTGATAGGGACCCGAAATTCACCTCAAATTTCTGGAAAGGATTTTTCAAAGGATTCGGAATGAATCTGAATTTTAGTACAGCGTATCATCCCAAGTCTGATGGACAGACAGAGAGGGTGAACACAGTAATAGAAGACATGCTGAGAATGTACGTGATGGAAAAACCATCAAGATGGGAAGACTACCTGCATTTGGTAGAATTCGCCTACAATAATGGGTATCATGCATCATTGAAGATGAGACCATTTGAATCACTTTATGGAAGAAAGTGAAACACTCCAGTGAGTTGGGATAATCTAGTTGATAGAGCAGTAGTTGGGCTAGAGTTTCTTAAGGAGATGGAGGACCAAATGATAAAATTTAAGCAGAATTTGAAAGATGCCCAGGACAGGCAGAAAATTTATGTTGATAAGAATAGAACCCACAGATAATTCAATGTGGGTGATCATGTTTTCCTGAAAGTGAAAACTAACAGGAGTTCCCTGAAGCTGGGAAGTTGCGCCAAATTGGCAGCCATATTTTATGGGCCATTTGAAATCCTGGAAAGGATTGGGCCAGTTGCATATATGCTTGCATTACTTGCATCTATGACTGTACATAATGTGTTTCATGTTTCATTTCTTAAGAAATATATACCTGATGCTAATCATGTTATTGACTGGAATGTGGTTCAGGTGGAACCAGAAGGTGTACTGCAAGTGCATCCTGTGCGCATATTGGACAGGAAAAACAAACATCTCGAGAATCGAGCTATAGGGCTTGTGAAGGTCCATTGGACCTGGTACAGTCCTTAGGACGCGACATGGGAGCATGAAGATGTTATGCGGGAAGAGTACCCGCATCTTTTTGAAAATTTTGAAAATCTTGCAGATGCAGTGTAAAGTTGCATTGAGGACAGTGCATAAATAAGGGGAGGGGGATTGTAATGTCCCCAAGGCCGAGCCCTGTTGTAAATCATGTTTATGAAATTAATTGTAATTATGTTTTTATAGGTTGGTGAGCCAAGTTAATATAAGATGGTGGGCTTATGTGATTATTAGTCTAGAGAGCCTAAGTGTTGAAGGCCAAGATCCTGATTTTGTACATGTATCTATGCACATTATTAATAAAAATATAAACACCGATGCGTGCAGACCGACCACAATGAATGACTGATAGGGGACTAATATTCCACAGAGTGGGAAAGGGATTAGGGGCTGGAAGGTGGGAAAAGGGGCTAAGTGTTGAGCCAAGCGGCTAAGCCTAGGGCTTAAGTCCTTGGGAATAATATTTTAATATTATTCCAAAAAAGACCATGTGAAATATATGTTTTATCCTAAGTTCTTTTGGAATGACAAGTGAATTCCAAATGGGGAGGAATGCATGATGATGGAATGCATGCAATTTCATGGGTGACAAGTGTCAACCCAAGCACATGCAGATAAAAATCCTGAGTTGAACCGTGATGGGGGTTCCACCTCCATTCTACCCGACCATCTAAATGTGAATGGTCGGACCTCTACAAGAATACCCTGGTGCATCCCTGAAAGTCGAAGAGCCTATGTTGATTTCTGAGATAACTGGTACAACCTTTGTCTGAACAGTTTGAGATTGTGCATGGGATCTCTGTACACCTTATGCAATCCTGAAACCAAAACCATGAGTTTATCCCATGATTTTTGAGCCTATTTGGGAAGTCGTGTCTATTTTCCCAGCGGGTTGTTGTGGCCACGTAGTGATGGACTACGCGTGGCTCATCGGCCAATGTAAGTTTGTGTTGATCCTATGTGTAACCTCTCTCCAGGAGAGGGAGGTGGTTATTGTTGGAAGAGGCAGGTTGTCAGGCCTATGAGCAACTCTCTCCAGGTGAGAGAGTGCATTGAGGAAGGAGAGAGCTCCTGGAAGGAACCCTGTAGTTTCCATAGAGCTCGGAGATTTCCTGTCCGATTTGTTGCTGAAACCCAAGGCAAGGGAGGTTAGCAGCTGAATGATTGTCTAGGTGAAAAAGAAGGTGTATACTCCTGGGGTGGAACAGACATGTGGGGAAGGAGAGTCTGCGGGCAATGGGCATAAGTGGTTCCTGGGAGAGAATCCTTCCTTGTGACTATGTGTTTTTCCTGTAACCTTAGCCTAGCCTAGGATTCCTTTCCTTGGGGTGGAGCTTAGTCCCATCTCGGGGGTGACCCACTGCTGAGCTTGATGAGCAATGTGGTCTAAGGCTGGGAGGTTCGTGGAAGGCCTGGACGTGGGTGGTGGAATTGCCCCAGTTTGAAAGATAAGTACTAGATTGTGCTTTAATTATGTTTTGCACGCCTGTGTATTTATATTTATCACATATTTTGCTATGCATATGGATTAATGATAATTCCATGGATTACTTATGTTAGCAGTAAGCATGTGCTTACTCTGAGTTTGCATGTGTTTAACCTGTTTTAAATGCATGTTATTAATTAAGCATAAAAATTGTGTTGTTCCGCATAGTAGCGTCTGCCCAGCCAGTGGGTTGGATGACGGCCCGGAATGGGGGCATTACACATATAGTGCCTCCACTTCTTCAATTCCTAGAAGATGGCATAAAACTCCTAATCATACTTTGAATGCATATTCTTTGAATCATTCAGTTTCTCATTAAAATAATTCAATGACATTACTTTCATGGCCAAGACCTAACCATTGTTCCATTGGTATCATAGCCCACTTGGAACAATTTTCCAAAGTCTGTTCAATCCAACATAGGATTTTATGTCACCCTTCATCTTCATCCTATTGAAACTTATTTGGGTTTTTGTGCTCCATTAGAGCTCTTGTCTCATGGGGATAGACTTCTTGTTTTACTTGAGTGTCCCATACCACTCAAGAATCCTAGTCATCGCTTGGCACCGATGTGACCTTGCTAATTGGGCATGACCTTCAACTACTTGTATCACCTAGAATGTTCCTAACCAACATGTATTTATTGAACCCAATCCAAGAACCTTCAACCATGAAGAATGTTAGAGTTATCCTTTAACCATAGGTGGTGTTTCATAATCATCACCCAACCATAGGAAACCTATTATTTCATCCCCCAAGACAAGCATACTTGAACAACTAAATGTCCAATGTGAGACCATGCTGTCATCCTTCTAAGCCAGTACATGATATTTCATGAGGATCATGTCCCTCCTTCATCAAGAGTTTACATATCTTCTATGCACTTATCAACATTATTTCCTTTCCATATATAATACAAACAATCTATCACATTACCAAGTCACACCATCCTCCACTGAAGCCCACTATGAAAATCCTCGTTGATCATCCATCCTACTTGACAAGACATCCCTAGTTATCCTAGCCTACATGTTA
This sequence comes from Picea sitchensis, assembly GCA_010110895.2. Taxonomy (NCBI): domain Eukaryota; kingdom Viridiplantae; phylum Streptophyta; class Pinopsida; order Pinales; family Pinaceae; genus Picea; species Picea sitchensis. The sequence continues at coordinate 68,506 of SNQJ01S0021198.1, read as the reverse complement.
GTACACTATCCTAACCATCTCATGGATTCCACCCATGAATTGATCACAAAAACTACAAAAACACATGGGCTCGACATGCACCATTAGTCATGTTTACCCAACGTGCCACCCACCATGTTATCACCAATGGAACTTCAAGTTGGGTCCTTACATTCTCTCCTACTGGAATTTTCATGTACTCATCAACATGGATCCATTGGATCATCTAATGAGAAGGGTGTCGGTGGTGAAAAGAGACTTCCACAATTTTACATTTGAGTGTGGCTCTGATACCATTTTTCATGAGGCTAGAATTTTCATTTTTCTTGAGAATCTGTTAGCGTCAGATGTAACTCCTAGATTGCTTGTAGGAGTAGAGCCTGACACCCATCAGTTTAATGTCATGATTTGTTTGAAAGGGGGGGTCAAATGGAAGCAAACTCAGAACAGTCGTCTCAACTCAGAAACTGGGCCAGGCATGCACAAACGAGTGAGGTCTTGATAAACTCCAAACAGTGAGTTGTAATAAGGGTGAGTAGACGGAAGACTTCATGAGAAAGGTGCAAGGGTATGCTATAGGCATCAAGCTTCTATCAGACGATGAAAGCAGGCATCTGAAAACAAGATCTTCTTACTTCCAAACACGGGAAACCAGAGAAACAGTAATGCAACAATAAATCATTTACCATAACATCACTGTATTAATTCAAGCAAATCATTCGATCATGAACTCTCCAGCATAAGATGAAAACAGAGATGAAAAAGGGAAAATGTTTGTTATAAACCAAGAAGTCTCAAACATAGATACATAACCAGGAATCCAGAATGGTCATGGAAAACTTTACAGTCGGGAGCTTAGCTCTACCATCGATCGATACAAAAATGGCTAAAATGCCTTCATATACTCAAACTAACAACAACAACAAGATTGATATGTAGCATTGAAAGCTTTGCGTCTGCATGGCTTCTAACAATACGGGGCTGTAATATCTGAATGGTCGTGCAACTTATGGCAGACGTGATCGATCTTCTGACAGTTTATTCGGCGAATCGACATGCCTTTAATCCAATGCAAGACTTTCCCATTATGGCGGAGACGATGTCTAACCACCACCAACTACTTCAATAACTGCTTCTTGGGATTGAGAATGGCCCGGCCAACTCAGCACTTCGGGATATGGAAGACCCCTCACGTTGCCACCTGGAATAACTGAATAGCTTGAGGGACAGGCGTGGAAGGCCAACGCGAAGAATGGGGCAAATGATAGGAGTGATGGTGTTGGATTACAAGGTCGTGAAGGGAATGGTGTGGCGCAGGAAGAGTGACAAAGGAGGGCACATGGTGGAATAAAATAGGTGGAAGAGGAGGAAAACAAGGGATAGTGGACTCGCTCTTTGGCGAGAGGCTGACGTGGAAAAGGAGCAGGACACGCGGCAGGTGGTGAGTGGATAGTGAGATGGAGGATGGGCTACCTGGGCGAAGATGGGGAGGCAGATGGATAACACACGATAGCAAGGGAAAGGTGGAAAGGAAGATGTCATGATGGGAGAAGGGCCCACACGAGGTTAAAGACAGGGAAGCTGAGAAGGTTGGGGCCGCGCCTGAGCCGTTGATCCGGGCTCCTCGATCGTGGCCGTCGGAAAACTGCATCCACGATTCCGGACCCCCCCCCCC
>SNQJ01S0021198.1:45075-62386 GCA_010110895.2 Picea sitchensis | reverse complement strand
ATGTATGTTCAGGGAGGTGTAGAAGGGAGGGGATGAATCATCTCTGTCTTCTACCATGGGACCTAGGACAACTGCAGGCCTTTCATCTTGGAGGTTTATGGAGTCTGTGAGAGGATATGAGGCTTCGGATTTCAGTAGCTCAGAGAAGCGTTTTTTGAATTCCCCGTGTTTAATTAACTCAATGAGTGGCACAGGAATCCTGATTTTTTGAACCTCATGTTCGAAATTGAAAGAAGACATAGGATTTGGGATTTCTCTAATTTCAGGAACATGATTATGGACAATGGGGGAGAAAGGTTGAGCCTTCTTACCTCTGTCTACTACTTCATTAGCAGGTTTCTCTGTTCTAGTGGATGGCTCAGGAACATCAGGTGTTGCTTCTCTTTTGTCAGACCTTAGGTTGTATCTGCCTCGACCGCCACCAGCTTTGTCTCCTTTGCTTAATTCATTTAGCTGACTATCCATGAGAGATTCCTCGTATGCTGATTTGGTCAGATGAGGGAAAGGGGGAGTGACTTCTACACTGTGGATTTTAGGCTCAGGCTCGTCTGTTTCCCCTTCCTCTTCATCAACCACAAAATTGTTTCGGAAGGGAGCTTGAATTCTTTGGTCATCTTTGTCTCTTTCCTTCTCTCTGTGCATAGTTGGAGGGGCGAAATTATTTGGCCTTCTAAAACCTCCTTTATTTTTGATGTTCTGAGGGCCCTTGTACATTTGCTTCCTTTCCACCTTTAATCTCTCCACCTCTTCCTTAAGGAGGTTCATAACTCGGGTCAACTCATTTACTTGAGAGTGGGGCAATAATGGGCCAGAAGTTGAGGCTTCTGATTTTTCCTTTCTTCTGTCTGTGTCGGCCTGGTTTCTCAGTCTGTCAGCTGCCAATATGTTGGATTCCACTTCTATAGCTGAATATTGCATCTAAGCTAAAGAGGTGGCTCTTCTTTCTCTTAACACGAGACAGAAATCAGGGTCAAATGCGCCAGCATAGGAAATTTGAGCAGAGGCCTCTGAGGGCTTAATCTCTGCAGGAATCTTGTTGTACATCTTATTAAATATTTTGGATAAGTTTGAGATAGACTCCCCTTCCATCTTCTTCAGAGACCCAAACTCAGTCATGTAATACATATAATCTTTTCTGTCTCCCCACTGCCTCAGGAAAACGTTATCCAAGGCTTCAATGCTAGCAATAGATCCAGGGGCCAGTCCCCGGAACCATTTCCTCACCTCCCCATCAAGGCTCTGGACAAAGACTCTCATCCAGACATATTCACTCTCGATATTCAAGTTGTCTGCATAGTTGTAAAAGGCATCTAGGTGCTCTTCAGCAGTTACATCCCCCTCACCACTGAACTTGGGCATATATTTCAAATAGTCTCCAGTAGGGAGAGGGTTCAGAGGCTGGGGTAGAATCAAAGGATCATATCTAGAAGCAACTATGGCATCCATTCTGTTCGGAGGGGGATTAGCACCAGCCATAAGGATATTGGGTAAAGGAGAACTCAAAGGAGAAGGAGTATGAACGGGAGATGTCGGAACAAATATTCTTGGAGGAGACAACGGAGAAAATAGAGAGAAAGCCAAGGGACCTGAGTGTGTAGATGCTTCTCTCTGTGCAGCAGTAACCACAAAAGGAGGGGTGGTGAAACCTTCAGACGATAGAGGTCTGTGATGAGGCAAGACCTCCGGGGAGGAAGGAGTGACAAGGATTTCTCTTTCTGATACCAGACCAGGAGGGGAAAACTCNAATACATATAATCTTTTCTGTCTCCCCACTGCCTCAGGAAAACGTTATCCAAGGCTTCAATGCTAGCAATAGATCCAGGGGCCAGTCCCCGGAACCATTTCCTCACCTCCCCATCAAGGCTCTGGACAAAGACTCTCATCCAGACATATTCACTCTCGATATTCAAGTTGTCTGCATAGTTGTAAAAGGCATCTAGGTGCTCTTCAGCAGTTACATCCCCCTCACCACTGAACTTGGGCATATATTTCAAATAGTCTCCAGTAGGGAGAGGGTTCAGAGGCTGGGGTAGAATCAAAGGATCATATCTAGAAGCAACTATGGCATCCATTCTGTTCGGAGGGGGATTAGCACCAGCCATAAGGATATTGGGTAAAGGAGAACTCAAAGGAGAAGGAGTATGAACGGGAGATGTCGGAACAAATATTCTTGGAGGAGACAACGGAGAAAATAGAGAGAAAGCCAAGGGACCTGAGTGTGTAGATGCTTCTCTCTGTGCAGCAGTAACCACAAAAGGAGGGGTGGTGAAACCTTCAGACGATAGAGGTCTGTGATGAGGCAAGACCTCCGGGGAGGAAGGAGTGACAAGGATTTCTCTTTCTGATACCAGACCAGGAGGGGAAAACTCAGCAGGAACACTCCCGAAATTTAGAGAACGGGGGACTTCGGAAAAAGGACGACTAGGAAGCTGCGAATAAGAAAATGGAGTTCTCACAGAAGGGGAGGGTGTATTACCTGTTTCATCGATGAAAACTTCTTTTGCAGCTCTCTTTCCCTTTCTGCGCACTGCTTCCGCGTCAGCTTCTAGTGTAGCTAAAGGCAAGTGTGGGTTAGACCTCGTATGTCTGCCTCTCGAAGCCACAGTTGATAGTGTGGGTTCTCCTCAGTGGAGTCGTCACAATGGAGTCTCCAGGTGCATAGTAGCAATCTTCAAGTTCTAATATCTGATGCACCTTCAGAATCAGACTAATCTTTATCGTTCAATCCCAGGGAAAATATTCAACATCGTCCCCGGCAATGGCGCCAGAAATGTTAGCGTCAGATGTCACTCCTAGATTTCTTGTAGGAGCAGAGCCTGACACCCATCAGTTTAATGTCACGATTTGTTTGAAAGGGGGGATCAAATGGAAGGAAACTCAGAACAGTCGTCTCAACTCAGAAACTGGGCCAAGCATGCACAAACGAGTGAGGTCTTGATAGACTCCAAACAGTGAGTTGTAATAAGGGTGAGTAGACGGAAGACTTCATGAGAAAGGTGCAAGGGTCTGCTATAGGCATCAAGATTCTATTAGACGATGAAAGCAGGCATCTGAAAACAAGATCTTCTTACTTCCAAACATGGGAAACCAGAGAAACAGTAATGCAACAATAAATCATTTACCATAACATCACTGTATTAATTCAAGTGAATCATTCGATCATGAACTCTCCAGCATAAGAAGAAAACATAGATGAAAAAGGGAAACTCTTTGTTATAAACCAAGAAGTCTCAAACACAGATACATAACCAGGAATCCAGAATGGTCATGGAAAACTTTACAGGCGGGAGCTTAGCTCTACCATCGATCGATACAAAAATGGCTAAAATGCCTTCATATACTCAAACTAACAACATCAACAAGATCTATATGTAGCATTGAAAGATTTGCGTCTGCATGGCTTCTAACAATACGGGGCTGTAATCTCTGAATGGTCGTGCAACTTATGGTAGACGCGATCGATCTTCTGACAGTTTATTCGACGAATCGACGTGCCTTTAATCCAATGCAGGACTTTCCCATTATGGCGGAGACGATGTCTAACCGCCACCAACTGCTTCAATAACTTCTTCTTGGGATTGAGAATGGCCCGGCCAACTCAGCACTTCGGGATATGGAAGACCCCTCACATTGCCACCTGGAATAACTGAATAGCTTGAGGGACAGGCGTGGAAGGCCAACGCGGAGAATGGGGCGAATGATAGGAGTGATGGTGTTGGATTACAAGGTCGTGAAGGGAATGGCATGGCGTGGGAAGAGTGACAAAGGAGGGCACATGGTGGAATAAAACAGGCGGAAGAGGAGGAAGACGAGGGATAGTGCACTCGCTCTTTGGCGAGAGGCTGACGTGGAAAAGGAGCGGGACACGCGGCAGGTGGTGAGTGGATAGTGAGACGGAGGATGGGCTACCTAGGCGAAGATGGGGAGGCGGATGGATAACACACGGTAGCAAGGGAAAGGTGGAAAGGAAGATGTCACGACGGGAGAAGGGCCCACACGGGGTTAAAGACAGGGCAACTGAGAAGGTCGGGGCCGCGCCTGAGCCGTTGATCCGGGCTCCTCGATCGTGGCCTTCGGAAAACTGCATCCACGATTCCGGACCCCCCCCTCCGCTTAAAGGTAGAAAGGCGGGGGGGGTCCGGAATTGCTTTCATCACCGTTGATCCGGGCGCGCTAATCTGGGCCGTTGGAGAGGTGCGCCCCCGATTCCGAACCCCCCCCTCCGCTTAAAGGTAGAAAGGCAAGGGGGGTCCATAATCCAATATGCGTCGTCGATCTGGGCGCGCAAATCTGGACCGCCCGGACCTTCTCGTGACTTACCCTAGGCGCATTATCATCTGAAACTTTAGACAAGTGGGTTTTAACCCATTCTTTTGCGTTCTAGTCCCCCTTTACAAGAAATATTGCTAACAGAATCCAATACAACTGAAGAATCCTAGTCATCACATCACACCAGTGTGACCTTTCTAGTTTGGCACAACCATCAATTGGTCATATCACCTATAATATGCTTAACTGACATTTGCTTAACTAACATGTCATGACCGAACGCAAGCTAGGCACCTTCAACCATATGGAATGTCAAAGTGCTCTTTTCTCCATAGGTGATAATATGTCATCACCACCAAACCATAGGTAGCCTATTGTTTCCTCCCTCGATCCAAGCATACTTAAACAACCAACTACACAACATGAGACCATGTTTTCAAGCATCTAAGCCAACACATGATATTCCATGAAGATCATGTCCCTCCTTCATCAATAATTCACACATCTTTGATGCACTTATCAACATTATTGCTTTGCCATATATAACACACACAATCTATTACATTTCCAAGTAACATGATACCCTCTGCTAAAGCCTACTATGAAACACCTCATCAGTGATTTGTGCTACTCAAAAAGACATCCTTCGTCCTCCTTGTACATTTCATATTAAACTTTTGAATAACCTTAGTATGAGGTTTTCATTAACCCCTTATTATGCCTACCTAGTTGTAGATTAGTCCACCATTGGGATGCATGACCATTCAACGTGTTGCATGCAAGCTTCACTCCCTTGGGATCTCTTGATTTTCTCAAATTTGAAGGATTTTTCCATTTTTCCAAATCCAATTTATGATTTCTTCTAGGTTTAGGCTCCTTGATTAGAAGGATCTAGCACTCAAATTGAAATCACTTCCCTTATAATTATTTCCTCTAGGGCATGGGATTATTTAGCTTCTTCCCTTGGTACTTCTTGTTCACATTCATCATCACTCACATCGTGTAAATCTATTGCAGTTCCCCTTATGTGGTTCACTTCCATGGAAATAAATCTAGAAAGAAAATCTCTCATGAGTTCAATGATTTTAGTATGGCCTTTTCTTTGTTTTACTTGACCCCACATGGTCAGTATTCCTCCTCCTCTTTTGTGTGATATATTTTAATTATGTGTGAAATCTCCCCTTCTTAAACAATTCGACCCAATTTTTTCTTCACTGAAGTTTTGTTCTCTCTCAAGATTATACCTAGCAAATTCTTCACTAGAATCATTCTCACAAATGCATGTATCAAACACACTTTGATACCACACCAACGCAAGGATGAAGCTATGGTATTTTCTTGCTATGGGTCAAATTTGAAGGATCTATGCAGACCTATCTTTGGACTAGATAATCATTCAAGTAGAATAGCATAAAACTATAGAAAGTGATAAAATCACAATATCATAGAAACAACCTTACAATCCTTGCATAAAGAAAGAAGAAATTATTATTGAGGTAGTTGCACAAAAAAACGTGACGTTCAAATGTGATCAACCTTGATCTTCATAAAAATGCATAGCCTCATAGAACAAATAGTTAGCTTCTCCTAATTGAACGCTTACAACAATTTATTTTGGAAAACTACTCATGCATTTTGCATGCATTTTTTAATCAGAGAATCTATATCTAAACACTAACCGATAGAAAAGAAAACTGCAAATAAATTGCATCATGTAAGATGATTGACAATAGTGCATCAATTACCAACATACTCCCCCTTGATGCTAAGAGGGCTCACAATATGATCTCGAAGTTTCAAAAACTAGACTTTAGCAACTGCCTTAGTGAAATTGCCTGCAAGTTGTTCTTTAGTATTTATATATCGTTCTACTTCCTTATTTTGCACCAAATCTCGAAGGAAATGATACTTTAAATAAAAATGATTTTTCCTACTATGATGGACTGGATTCTTGGCCAATTTTATGCCACTAGTGTTATCACAAAATATCACTGTAGGATGAATTTTTTTCTCTCCAATTTCTTCTAGAACGTTTCTAAGCCATAACGCTTGAGTACATGTTGAGCTGACCGCAACATACTCTGCTTCTGTGGATGAAAGTGAAACTATAATTTTTTTCTTTGATCTCCAAGTAATCAAACCCAAACCAAAAGAGAAACAATTACCAGATGTATACTTTCGGTCATCCAAACTACCTCCCCAATCAAAATCACTAAAGCCAACAAGATTAAACCTTTTAGAAGTGTAGTAATGAATACCAAAATTTAGAGTTCCTTTCACATACCTTAAAATCCTCTTGGCTGCCTTCATATGTATTTGAGATGGCTCTACCATGTATCTTCAAACAAGAGAAACTGAATAAACAATATCAGGTCTTGTGTGGGTTAGAAACATCAAACTTACAACAATACTTTTGTATGTTTCCTCATCAACTATGTCAACACCATCATCTCTACAGAACACAATTCCATGAGAAGTTGGAGTGGAGGTTGGTTTACAATCTACCATATCAAATTTCTTCAACATATATTTTGCATACTTTGTTTGACAAATGAAAATTTCATCCTCATTTTGATAAGCCTCCATAACCAGAAAATATTGCATGAGACCCAAATCTTTCATCTAAAATTCATTCATCAAAGCAATTTTGAATTCATCCTTCATCTTAGAACTACTACCCATATATAATAAGTCATCAACATATAGACTTACAATAAGAATATCATTACCTTCTTGTTTGTAGTAAAGTGTACGTTCACTTTTACTTCTATTGAAGCCACTCTCCTGAAAATGTCCATCAGTCTTAGCATACCATGTTCTTGGTGCTTTCTTGAGGCCATACAAAGCCTTCAACCTGTATACTTGATGTTCTTTTCCTTGCACTTCAAAACCTTGTGTTTGTTCCACAAACACTTCTTCTTCTAAGTATCCATTCAAAAAGGCACTTTTCACATCCATGTGATGAATGCTCCATTTCTTATGAGTTGTAAATGAAATCATCATTCTAACAATCTCGTGTCTTGCTACTAGTGCAAATGTTTCTTTATAATCAATTCCATCCCTCTATGTGAAGCCTTTAGCAACTAATATTTCCTTGTGTCTTTCAACATTCCCATCACAATTGTACTTAGTCTTGTAGAACCATTTAGTACCAATCTTTTTCGTGTCATGTGGAAGTTATGTAAGATCCCAAGTATCAGTCATGTGAATATAATATATCTCTTCTTGCATTGCTTGCACCCAAACCTCATTAGTAGACGCATATTCAAAACATTATGGTTCAAAAACAGCCTTGGAAAGTAAAGAAAAATTTACTGTCTCACCTATTGGATTTTCTTCGTGTTGGAATTTTACTCCTTTGATAAATGTCACTTAATATTCTTACCTTACTTGTTGAACTTGAATTTAATGTTGGTCTTGCACTTGGAACTAAAGAATTAGATGAGGGGCTACTTGGTGGATTTGTAGCACTTGGAAATGAAATATTAGTGGGTTTCTCATTATCAATATCATCAATAATATCCCTATCCAAAACATATTTAGACATATCATCATGGCATTTTTGGTGACCATAAACTCCCCCTTCATCAAAAATCACATCTCTTGACACAAAAATGATATTAGTGAGGGGATTATACAATCTATAAGCCTTACTTTGTTCACTATATCCAACAAAAATGCATGACTCACTTTTTGGATCTAACTTTTGTCTCTTTTGATCAACTACATGGACATAGGCTACACAACCAAAGACTCTGAAATGATTAATATTGGGATTTTTTTCATATCAAGCTTCGTATGGAGTCATCATATCAAGTGCACTTGTGGGACATCGATTAGAATATATACAGATGTAGCAACTGCATCACCCCAAAAAGAATTGCTTAATCCCTTGGTTTGTAACATACTTCTTTCCATTTCCACCACTATACGATTTTTCCTCTCTGCTACTCTATTTTGTTGAGGTGTGTAAGCAGTGGTGAGTTGTCTTTTGATGCCATTCATATCACAATAATTCTGAAAATATTTTGAACAAAATTCTCCTCCACGATCATTCCTTAAGCACTTGATTTTGCAACCTCTTTGTTTTTCCACAAGAGCTTTAAACCTCTTGAATGTGTCAAAGGATTCATCCTTAGTCTTCAAAAAATAAACCCAACACTTTCCTAAGTAATCATCAATAAAATTAATAAAATGCGATGACTTAACCAAACTCTTTTTCTGCATAGGACCACAAATGTCTGAGTGAACTAACTAAAGTGGATAATGGGACCTACATGCATTTCCTTTTGAAAAATTCTCTCTTGCATGTTTTCCTTTAGCACATCCTTCAAAAATATCCTTTTGATCTTGAACCTTAGGAAAACCATAAACTAATTCTTTTGATGTTAGAAGCTTCAGACTATGAACATTCAAATGTTCATACCTGAGATGCCACAACCAACTTTTTTCCTCATATGCCATATTGGAAAGATGGTTGTTATGTTCTCCAAACATCAATGGGAACATCCTATTCTTTGACATAGGCACAACTGTAACCACCCTATTGCCTCTATTCTTATCATAAATTGTACATTGTTGATTTTCAAACACCACCTTATAATTTTTCTCACACAATTGGCCAACACTCAATAAATTATGCTTTAATTGTGGAGTGTATTAAATGTCTTTAACACTTTTCATACCTTCTTTACTATGGAATTCCATAGATCCTTTTGTAGAATCCTCCAATGCTTTGTCATCACCCAACTTGATCTTGGATTTGAAACTTTCATCCATTGTAGAAAAGAGCTCCTTATTTCCAGACATGTGGTTAGAACACCCTGAATCTAAATACCAAATATCTGTAGTGCCATTTTCAGCTTTGTTATAAGACAAAAACAAGTTGTTTAGAGAGGCCTCATCACCTTCTTGAGCATATTTAACACCTTTTTTATTATTACCTTCTTTTAATCTACAATCCCTTTCAAAGTGACCATACCTTTTACAATAATAACACTGGATATTTCATTTATCAAATCTGGCTCTTCCTCTTCCTCTTGAACCACCTATTCCTCTTGGATAACTATGATTTTGACCTCTACCTTGGCTTTGGTTGCTTTTGTTGCTAGTGTTGGCATCTTCATTCTTTGTAATTTGCAATTTTGAAGAAAAATATTTCTCACCACTTTCTCCAAATGAATCTATCAATCTTTCTTCATGAGACATAAGGGATCCAACTAGGGGATCAAACTGAAGAGTAGACAAATCATTTATTTCTTTAATGATTATGGAAACATGGTTCTGCCTTGGTGTTAGAGACCTCAACACCTTTTAAATCCTAACCTCTTTTTTCACAATTTCTCCAAGAGTAACCATTTTATTGATTACATCTTTTACTCTCACACAATAACCACATACATTTTCAGCTTCTTGCATCTTCAAAATCTCAAATTCTCTTTTCAATATTTGTAGCTTGACAATTTCGACTTGATCACTACCTTGGTAAGATTCTTGTAGATTCTTTCAGGCATCCTCTGTTGTCTTTGCACCTGCAATTCTTGGAAACAAGTTGTTATCAAGAGCAATTTGAATATGAAATAAATCTTGAGAATTCTTCTTTCTAGATTCCTTCTTAGCTACTCTATCACTTGCAGTAAGAGTGGTCCAATCTTTTGGCTCTTCATAACCTGTTTCTACAATCTCCCATAGATCTTTCCCTATCAAAAAGGTCATCATCTTGATGCACCAATAATCATAATCACTTCGATTAAATTCTGGAATGGGCAAGGAATTAGAGTTTGGCATGATTACCCTAAAACAACAACCAACTCTAATACCAAATGAAGGATCTATGCAGGCCTATATCTGGACTAGATAATCATTCAATTAGAAGAGCATAACACTATAGAAAATGAGAAAATCACAATATCATAGAAACGGGCTTACAATCCATGCATAAAGAAAGAAGAAATTCTTATTGAGGTAGTTGCACAAAAAAAGTGACGTTCAATTGTGATCAACCTTGATCTTCATAACAATACATAGCCTCATAGAACAAATAGTTAGTTGCTTCTGATTGAACGCTTACAATAATTTATTTTGGAAAACTAATCATGCATTTTGCATGCATTATTTAGTCAGAAACTCTATATCTAAACAATAACTCATAGAAAAGAAAACTGCAAATAGACTACATGTCACATGATTGACAAGACTACATCAATTACCAACAAAATTGCATAGAACTTATAATGGGAAGCAAACACCCAATACACACACAATGAAGGAACCATAAAACATAACAAGTGTATTAAAATTGAAATTTCATGAATAATACCTTTTGTCTCAATGGACAATCATCTTTCTCAATGAATGCTCATTCTTAGTGCATTGCTCCATTTCTTATGCAGCCTTAACGTTCACAAACTTTGCTTGAACTCCCTTGACAACTAATTATGGAGTCTCATGTCCAGTTTCATTCAAATCTAAAAGAGTAGGGTGTGTACATCTCTATAGACTTTAATAGCATCATGAATAATAAGTGGCTCTTAGCTTTCTTCCCTTTATAACAAACCACAACACCTGAAAATGAGCCAGGAATTCCTTAGTTGCTCATCCCTCTTTTCTCCAAAACCTCGGTTGTTATCTCTCAATCAGAGTTAAAAGGAAGATCAGACGATTCACAAGTTGTCATGTGGATCCCTTGTATCTCCCATCTCGGCTACCATAGAGGGATTTATGGGACGACTATGATCACGTTGATTGAAAGGTTAACGTAACAACGATCCCTCCTTTCGCTTTCTCCCTTTGACTCCTCCGCACAACCAACAATCAGAAAATAATTGATACGTGGACCAGCTATTTAAATTAAAGTTCCTGTGTGTAAATTGTTTATAAATGAAAGAATTTCAAACTCTTATTTGTAATTTCCTATTTAGTTTGATGTAAGATTCAAATTTTTAGTTGTTTGTATAAATGGGGACGTAATAATTTTTACGTTGAAAGGAATATACTTATTGGCATTGGGCACGATTAATGACCTTTTAATCTAAAATTCTAATCTGATGTGTAACACCCTGTTTCCCCCAGTTTGTAAAAATAACTGGACTGGCCAAGAACTGTGGCAAACTCAGAAATGTGAATATGTGATGTGAATGGACCTTGTGGAAAAGGTTGATGAATGTGGATAATATTATGAATATATATATATATATATATATATTGCAGGACTACTGAGAGGGGATATGCTGAAAAAGAGACCACAATGGCTGGAGAAAGACGGTGTAAGGAACCTAGAATGGTGGCGTTAACTTCCACTGAAAACAATACCATATTTGGACTTCACTGGCCTGGAGAACCAAGAGCGTCTCGTTGGCCCCGAATTAAATGTCTTGTAGGCTGATAGGTAGATGGCTCCTCGAGAATTAATGAGGGATGGGGGTGTGAACCGCCCATCCATAGATTCCTCAGGCTTGACCAGTGCTATGGAAATCGCGCCACACGCAACCTCGCAAGAGGATAAGGCATGAGGGAGGAGCGATTGGGGCAGACGAGAGGGGAGGAGGAGAACTCTGGAGATATGCAAAGTGAGTGATAATAGAGAAGGGGGAGAGTAACCCTTGTTCTCGGTCACTGGGAAACCGAGACACATTCTCGCAACATCACGGTCTCATCTCGGGGGTGGCTAGTTGTAAATCCTATCGGAATAGTTGATCCTACGGTTGGGTGGAAACGAGCACCCCTCTCAGCAGTTGCACTTACTTCTGGTGTTATTGTTGATAAGTGTTTTACATCTTGCACCTTGAATTTCATATGCTGACATATATACTCATAAACTGTGAAATTGTGAATGATTACAGTATAAGACTGTTTGTGCAGTGTTTTGATGAGAAATGGTAGATGTATGATTGTAACAGAAAAAAAACCACGCATGGATTATGTTGATAGATAAATTTATTTATGCATAAGTTGAACCAAGTTAGTCTTCCAGTCCGTTCTCGGGAATTTGTTTCCCCTTATCTGTCTCCAGGAATGCCCTGGAATAGATCTCTCCATAGAGATACCCTTCTTGGAAAATTTTACCAAGAACCTAGAAAAAGGACTTGAATGCGGAAGTCTTAGCAGCCCTGTACAAGGAAGAATGATCCTCTTGAAATCTCGAAGTAGAAGCATAGGGATAAGTATCGATCAATGGACGAGATCCTGTTGAAATATCTACAGTCATTCACGACCGTTAGATTGGAGGAAGAAACAAGGGCGTTACATGCCTTACCCCTTTTCTTTTATCTTCGTGAGTAGCGAGGAATCGGGACCGTAGATCCCCAAGGTATGTGGGAGTATCTGGACCGTTGGTTTTTCCATGTCCAGAGAATAGTGGGAGAGTGCACGGCGTAGGACAGATCTGAGCCGTCAGATCTTAGCTAGAAAACCCGATAGCCGTTGGATCTGTTAGGAGATATAGGAGGGTTAAGCCCTCATGAACAGGGGAGAAAGTCCCAAAAGAGGAGTCGGTACACAGCGTGGGACAGATCTGAGTCATCAGATCTTAGCTAGAAAACCCGAAATTCGTTGGATCTGCTAGGAGATGCAGGAGGGTTAAGCCCTCATGAACAAGGGCAAAAGTCCTGAGAGAGGAGTCAATATTGGGGATTCAGAGTTTGGGATTCTGGGAGTCTTGATGACAAGAGATCGGGACACTCCATGGTGAAAGTCCCAATATAGATCTGGACCGTCCATCTGTGGAGGACACATAGAAGAGATCGAGATTCCATCGATATTTCAGATACCGGGGATTCGAGTTGATAGAGTATTTGTGTCACTGGGAGTCGCGAAATCCCGATTACCGAAACCTCGAATCGGTTTAAGTGTGAATAAGTTTGAGAAAGGCAGGATTTAATCGTGATCGTTGATCATCCTGAAAAGATCATAACAATTGATCGTGGGTGAAGGTCGCAGTTGTCTATCGGAGGGACATGTGGTTGTCGATCGACATTTTGGTGTTTCGACACCTGGGAAACCCAAGGGAAAGAACCCTTGTCTTCATGAATCGCAAAATCCCGATCACCGAAACCCCGAAATGGAAAGAGGTGTGAATGAGGTTAAGGAAATCTGAGATTTGATCATGACCATTGATCATCCCAAAAATATCATGACCGTTGATCTTGGCTAAAGGTCGTCAGCGTCCATCCGAGGGACATGTGGTTGTCAGTCGACGTTTCAGCGTTTCGGCATCCGGGAAACCAAAGGGCTAGAAAACCTTGCCCCTGCGATTCATGAAATCCCGATGCCCGAAATATCGATACGCACTGTAGTGGAGAGGAGAAGTACCAAAAGAATCTGGACCGTCCATCAGAGGAGACGCGTGGTGAGAAGTCAGAGTTTTGGGAAAAGTCCTGAAATCCTGTGGACCATTGGATCCACACTCTTAAGAGTCATCGATCTCTTACACGAATTTCCATAATGGAATTCAGATATTTAATTGAAAACGAGTCTTGGAGTCGTTTCATTTCGAACTCCCGAGTACCGAAACCCTGAAAGGATCCATACCGTTGGATCAGGGGAGGCTTACAACCATTGATCTCCCTTTGGAGGGAAACTTGGGAGACTTCGTGGTTTTCAGGGATTTGAATGGGAAAGGAAGAAGTCATACATTGTGACTTCCTGAATCGTGAAAGGCCGATAAGGGATTTTCCAGTTTAAGCGCATGGTCACAGAATGTGGTCATGAGGACAAGACCCAAATAGGAAACTTGTACTCGCCAGCCCTTTCGGGGTTCGATGCTTCACTATGTCGGGGTTTGCAGAGTCGAAAGACTCGAAGCTCTGGTAGTGTTGAGTCACGAAGAGAGAAAGGATGCCATATTTTTTCGACCTGTGGTCATGACTCGTGATCCTATGGGAACAGACGAGGGAAGAGCTATCTTACGCTAGACCTCCGTAGACATTTCGGGGTTTGATCGTTGAGAAATCAACGAAAAATTCAATTTCCATAGTGGGTATGTGACAAATTGGTATCAAAGCATGGTTATAACACTCGACCTACTTGGGCTCATGAACGAGTTGTGCAGAAGATCCGTTCAGAACACTCTTAAAAAGAGTAACCCTCTATCTTAACCCTCTTAATTCAAAAAGGTCAAAGTCCGAAATGAAAACCCGACTGTGTATGCATGTGAAAAAAACATGAATTTTGCGTGGGTTACAAAAATATATCTAACTATTGACTAACAAACAACGTTTTTCTTTGCACACAAGCGGAAGATCAACCATGGGAAATTATCAACACATAGTATGGTGACTCACCATGAAGTGGGAGAGGGCCCCCACAATAGAGACGAAGAGTCTAATGAAATAAGGGTAGTAGGGACCCCTCCATATCTAGCTGAGACTGTGAGGAGTCTCATGGTCGAATTACAAAGATGCAAGGATGACAATGAAAGGATGATGAAAGAACAAGAAAAACAAACAGAAATTAACGCAGTTTGACTGCAGAGTTTATCCGATCTACAAAGACAAATGCAGCATGAACCTGAAACTCAGAAACATGGTCATATCAGTGGCCACACTGAGAGGAGCACCTTAAAAAAGGTCCACCCCAGAGGTAAAGGAAAAGTGTTGAATGATTCCTCTGAGAAGGAAGCTGGCGATTCAGAGGGCTCTTCTAGCAGTAGAACCAGTTCCTATCCCCGAAGAAAATAGAAGGAGCAAAATTCTTCCAAAGGTCGAAAATTTGAAGAATTTAGAAAGGCCAAACCACCCTCATTCAACGGTGAAATAAAGAAGGGAGAGGAAGCAGAGGCCTACCTGCTTGGACTAAAGAAGTATTTCGGAGTCCATGACTTTTCAGAAAATATGAAGGCCCGAGTGGCCACCTTCAACTTGAACGGAAAAGCTTCCATTTGGTGGGAAGACCTTAAGAATGTGAAAGGGGTTCGCGAAGAGGACCTGTCTTGGAAACGATTTGAGAAGTACTTCTGGAAGATGTATCTGTCGGAAAAATATTTCAACGAAAAGACTAAAGAGTTTTATGAACTCAAAATGGGACAACTTACTATAGAAGAATATGTTAACAGATTCCTCAACTTGTTGAGGTATGTACCTTATATAAAAGAAGAAAAGGAAAAGATGCAACGCTTCATCAGTGGGATACCCGAGGAATATCAGAACATAATTGAATTTGATGAGCCAAAGACCCTAGAAGGCACCATTCGAAAGGCAACCTATTGTCATGAATAGTTTGGGCATCGAGCAGAACCTCGTGAAGGATGGAAACCGAAGAATAGTTCAAGATTTCAGAAAAATAGGATCAAATCCACAGGATTTAAGAACTACAAGAAGAACCCAAGAATGAACTTTCTATCCCGGAGTGTACACCAGTAGAACTTTCCCTCACCGGGCAGAAATAAAACTTCTGTACCTATACCGGTGAAGGTGGATAACACCAAGAGAGAACCTTTGAAACGTTGGGGTTGCGGAGAGGAACATCTCCTGAGAGACTGTCCACACCGACAACAGAATAGTCAGAGGATTTATAACATCCAAGAAACTACAACTGTCAATGATGTGCCCAGGAGTGTGCCACAAATTTATGCATCCTTGGATAATAACCAAGTTGATCATCAAGCTTTAGTAGTGGAAATAGAAGGTATGATTTTCAACCATCTAGTGTCTGTTTTGATTGACCCTGGTTCAAATTTGAGTTACATGGCCCCTAAAGCTGTTGATAAGTGTAAACTACAGCCACAAAAACATACCAAGCCATGGTTGGTATAGTTAGCCACTGTCACTAAAAGGAAGATAGCAAAGGTTATACCAGCCTGCCAATTAATGTTGGGTGAATTCCCCACCCAAGAAACCCTTAACATATTACCCCTGGGATCATATGATCTGTTGATCGATATGGACTGGCTAGTTGCCCATAAAGCCAGACTGGACTGTTACCATAAAACCTTAGAGTGTGTAAGTAAAGAAGGGAGAAGAATAACCCTTCAAGGGATCCGAAAACTCGTCTCTGTGAGACAAATATCAGCCCTGCAAATGAGAAAGTATTCCCGAAAGGGATGTCCCCTATATGCAATACAGGTGTTGAAAACAATCGAAGGTGATAAACCAAGCCCTGACGACCACCCTATCCTGAGAGAATACAAAGATGTGTTTCTGGAAGAGGTACCGGGTCTACCTTCGAGAAGGGACATATACTTCTCGATAGAACTTGCACCAGGAGTGATGCCAGTGTCTAGGACACCCTACCAGATGAGCACACCCGAGTCAGTTGAACTCAAATTGAAATTAAAAGAAATGATGGATAAAGGCTATATTCAACCCAGAGTGTCTCCATGGGGAGAACCAGTCCTGTTTGTGAAAAAGAAGGATGGCACCCTTAGACTGTGTATAGATTATAGACAACTCAATAAGGTAACCATAAAGAACAAGTACCCTTTGCCCAGGATCGATGATCTGTTCGATCAATTGGGAGGCACGTCTATTTTCTCAAAGATCGACTTGAGGTCGTGATACCATCAAGTCTGAATCAAGGATGAAGACATCCATAAAACTGCCTTCCGGACACGATATGGTCACTATGAGTTTTTGGTAGTGCCATTTGGGTTAACCAATGCCCCTGCCACTTTTATGTGCTTGATGAACAATGTACTCAATAAATTTCTAGATAAATAATCTACTCTAAGAATAGAGAAGAGCATGAAGAGCATCTTAGACTTGTGCTGCAAGTGCTAAGAGAACATCATCTCTATGCCAAATTCAGCAAATGTGAATTCTTCCATAAGGAAATACATTACTTAGGCCATGTTCTCTCTGAAGAAGGAGTAGCAGTAGACCCTGACAAAATCAGGTCTATCATGGAATGGCCTACCCCGAGGGATGTTTCGGACATCAGATCCTTTATGGGATTAGCAGGATACTATAGGAGATTTATAAAAGGATTCTCCAAGATTGGTTGTCAAATCACTTCCCTCCAGAAGAAGGGGACAAAATTCTTGTGGACATAGAAATGTGAAGAAAGATTTCAAACCCTGAAACATCTACTGACCCATGCACCCGTACTA
>SNQJ01S0021198.1:26032-37493 GCA_010110895.2 Picea sitchensis | reverse complement strand
ATATATATATATATATATATATATATATATATATAACTTAAAACTCTCTTGAAATTTATATTATTACTGTTATACATCTCTACTGAACTTATATTATTATTGTTATACATCTCTAATGTGAACATAAACCAAAAATATATTCTATTTTATTTTATTTTTAAAGACCCAGATATATATTGTTTAGCTGAATTTTCTGTAACAGGTTTAGGAATCTAAATTCAACACCTTTCAAACTCTGTATATATAAGTATGAATATACAATTTTGTTAAACAAAAACATTCAGCTTCAGCTGCTTTACATGATCCTTCAGACAGAAATTGCACATATCATGTCCATGAATTATATAATTTGAGCACAGTATGGATTTTGGACCAGATTTAGATCCTTAATTCCATTAAGAACAAATTCAAAAAGAGGAAATTCTTTCACCCATTATCCTCCTACTTACTGTAAGAGCTATATTGATCAGGGATTTGTTGCTAGAATTTAATCAATCACGTTAATTTAGATTTTGTAGTGGTGAACTTTGGATTTGTTTCTAGAATTTATTCATTCAATGTTGAACTTTACATGATTAATTGCTTCGTTTTTATGGATTGTGACTTTGTTTTCATGGATCCATGCTGGGCTAAAGTGGCATCGTCATGTTTTGTTGAGTGCTTTTGCCTTCTTGCTCGTTTTCAGGGAGTGCCCGGGTAGAAGGCGACGACGATGAAGATGGCGCGGAAGATTTAGAACAAGAATTCAACATGGAAAGAGATCGCCATAGCGTGGTCAGTCACAGGGGAAACGCCTTCGACACTACTCCTCGGGCTGCACGCAGTATCGCTAACCGCTCGGTACTTCATACTTTTTCGTTTTTTATTTCTAATGAAGATAGGTAAATCGGGAGGCAGGATCCAATTGGGCTATATGGTATTTGCAGGAAAATGGAGAGCATTATGCACTCTCCCTTCCTCCGATCATGGATGGCGATAATTCAAGTCTTCAGCGTTTTCCACATGCAGGTACTGTTATTGATGAAATTATGATCAATTTTCAAGGCCATTGATGAAATTATGATTAATTTTGATCATTGTGCTGTATAGCAAGCAGGAGTGGAATGTTATCAAATTTACTGTAAATATAAATATATAACAAAGCTAATTTAATTTTAAGGTTAATGCTGAGCTAGAGATAAAATTGGTGTATGAGATTTGTGAGATAAGTAACCTCTCCATTCATAGATTTGAGTGCTAAAATCTACCGATTATATATATCCTACCTCTCTGAATTTGAACTTATGATGTACACATACTCTACCTTTTTGAATTTGAACTTATGAAGTATACATACCCTACTCCTTTCCTCTGAAAATTTTGAACTTGTGAGATCGAGAGATCGAGGAAACACCTTACCATAAAGGCCACTCAAAAAAAAAAAAAAATCTCCTCTCGACCACCTAAACTTGAATCCAATTAACATTTTTGGTGTTGGTTTTATGATAAAGTAATGTTTCCGTTGATTCCTCTAAAGAATTGCCTGTGCAGTTGACATTTTTTTTGTTGGGTTTGTGACAAATTACTTGTCTCCGTTGATTTCCCTGTAAAGTTTTGTCTGTCCATTTCTGTATATTCCCACAGCATTTATGTATTCCCAGAAACACCAAATAGCGCATTCTCGAAAAACCATACTTTTGAAAAAATAATCTCTTGAAACTTTGCCTTGATTCATTTTGAAAACCTGTGTGCAGTGAATGGAAATGGATCGGATCCAACGAAGGAGACCTATGGGAGTGTTGCATGGAAGGAGAGAGTGGAGAATTGGAAAGCCAAGCACGATAAGAAAAGTGGCAGCATCAAGGATGGCATATATGACCCGGACGAAGCCGATGATATAATGTACTAATCACACAACCAATTTCTTGACAATCTTCAGATTTTTTTTTCCTGAGATTCAATTCGAATGTATCAGACATAGCATTAATCAAATCTTAATACTAATAATGTTAACATGGACATTTGATTTCATATTCATTCTTGGCATTATTGATCAGGATGGCTGAAGCCGAAGCGAGACAGCCTCTTTCGCGTAAGGTGCCAATCCCGTCGAGTAGAATCAATCCCTACAGAATTGTTATTGTGATGCGTTTGGTAATTCTGGGATTCTTCTTCCGCTACCGATTAATGAATCCTGCCAAGGACGCACTTGGCCTCTGGTTAACCTCCATTATCTGCGAGATCTGGTTCGCCTTCTCCTGGATCCTGGATCAGTTCCCCAAGTGGTTTCCCATCACTCGCGAAACCTATCTCGACAGATTATCTATGAGGTATGATGAAAAATCAATGAAAAACTTATAGGAGTCAATCGACAAAAATACAATTGATCGAAAGATGGAACCAGTCGATAAAAATTCAATGGATCTCTAGTTACAGTGTGTGTTTCACATAATAAATAGTTGGATTTTAGGACGTTATATTTAGGGGTTGTTCAAATTTTATTCTCGATCTTTTGTTTTTTTCATTCTCGTAACCTTTTGTTTTGTTTTATTATTGATATTCACTGTTTTGATCATGTTTAATAATTGTTGGGCATAAGTTCTCATAAATCTATATAAAAATTATTGTATTCGTAGATTTAAGTGATTATTTTTATAAAATCGTAGTGTCTTGGAAGTTTTTCAGCATGTTAAATCCATTTTTACATTTAAAAATGGATTTTCTGTGAGTTTTTCAGCATGATAAATCCAGTTCTACATTCAAAAATACAAAAATAGATTCTGAACAACAAAAAATAATAATTCGTCTAAATTTATATTGCTCCATTCAAACTAAAAAAAACATTTCATATATTCATATTCATATAACAGTTAACCAGTTAACCAAAACCATTGAAATTGAAAAACAGTGATTTTCCAAAACTTATCAGAAACTTAATTTGTTTTCATTGGAACTCTCAGATACGAGAGGGAAGGAGAACCTTGCAAGCTAGCGCCGGTTGATGTGTTTGTGAGTACGGTGGATCCACTGAAGGAGCCTCCTCTGATTACAGCTAATACTGTTCTATCTATCCTCGCCGCGGACTACCCCGTGGACAGGGTATCGTGCTATGTATCAGACGACGGAGCTTCGATGCTCACGTTTGATTCAATGACAGAAACCTCAGAGTTTGCCCGGAAATGGGTTCCTTTCTGCAAAAAATACAGTATAGAGCCTCGGGCACCCGATTTTTACTTCTCTCTCAAAATCGATTACCTGAAAGACAAGGTGCAGCCGACCTTTGTAAAGGAGCGGCGTGCCATGAAAGTAAGTATGAGACTCAGAGTTGTCAGTTAATATGGTTGCTTGTATAGCCTGGCTAAATCAAATTATCTGAATGTTTGGCAGCGAGAGTATGAAGAGTTCAAAGTGAGGATAAACGGGCTGGTCTCAAAGGCTCAGAAGACCCCTGAAGAAGGGTGGGTTATGCAGGACGGAACGCCCTGGCCTGGGAACAATACTCGCGACCACCCTGGGATGATTCAGGTGCACATGCTTGAATTTTAGTATAAATTAATTCATAGCTCCCTAATGTTGATTGTCCTTGGATTGAAGAAACTCACCTAATCGGCAGTCCATGGCCATGGCTGGGCCATGCTATTAGCAACAGATCAAATCCTGATAAGTGTAGTGTAGAGTTGAGAGGTATTCTTGTTTGAAGTTGCATTTATAACATTCATAGATATTATAATCGGCTTTGATCTGTTGCTTGTTCATAGCTTGTTACTGTTAACAGTTATTGTTCAACATAGCTTGTTACTTTTAACAGTTATCAGTATAAGAAAAATAATTTATATAATAATATAATATAATCTATTTTTAAGGTCACTGCCAAGCCACATTAAATTGGTGTATGAGATTTTTTTGTTTGTGGGACAAGGGATTTCTTTTGTGTAGGGATTTGAGTGGTAAAGTCTATGAAGGTATATATACCCTACCCTTTTGGATTTGAACGTGTGACCTATTAAAAGGAAATACATTTTCTTAACCATTAGACCCACTTCATAACTCTACACTAATAGACCAACTTTGATCTGTTGCTTCTTCATAGCTTGTTAATGTTAACAGTCCCTGAAATGAAAAACCTTACCAGTATAAGGCTTGTTGTTTTTAGGTGTTTCTGGGAAACAGTGGAGCCCATGATATTGATGGGAACGAGCTTCCTCGCCTTGTCTATGTTTCTCGTGAGAAGAGACCTGGATATCAGCACCACAAGAAAGCTGGTGCCATGAACGCCCTGGTATTGACTTAATTAGAACAATCTACATCCCCTCTCTGTAATCATTGCTGCTGATTCAATTGATTTCGGGTCTTGTGCTGATGTAATTGTCGTCGGTCTTGCAGGTTCGGGTCTCTGCAGTTCTAACAAATGCCCCATTCATCTTGAACCTGGACTGTGATCACTATATCAACAACAGTAAGGCCGTGCGCGAGGCAATGTGTTTTCTCATGGATCCACAACTTGGAAAGAAACTGTGCTACGTTCAGTTCCCTCAGAGATTCGATGGTATTGATCGCAATGATCGATATGCAAACAGAAACACTGTTTTCTTCGACGTAAGAGTTCATGCCGATCATACTGTTTTTCAAAGCCTCATTTGTATAAATTTAACTATAGATTCAGTAGCCTCCGGCTTACATTTTCATTGATTTTGTTCAATTCAGATCAACATGAAGGGCCTGGATGGCATCCAGGGTCCAGTGTATGTAGGGACTGGATGCGTTTTCAACAGGCAAGCTCTGTATGGGTATGATCCTCCAGTTTCCCAGAAGAAACCTAAGATGACATGCGATTGCTGGCCATCATGGTGTTGCTGTTTCGGCGGTTCTCGCAAGAAAACAAAGAAATCATCCAAAAAGCTCTTTGGTAGGAAGAAATCTTCCAAGCCAACTGAAATAACAGCTCCCATCTTCAGCCTGGAAGAAATTGAAGAAGGACTTGAAGGTTAGTTAGTTCCATTGAGATTTAGCATGTTATTCTCATGTCTACTTAGAGATTAGAGATTGATCAAATCACATCACTTTTTTACACCCAAAAAAAATTGCATCTAAAATAGTTTTTCATATCATAAATTTAAAGTAGAGATGAATTTTATAACAATTATGTGATTTAAATTATAAATATTTTAACAGCTATATGAATTTATAGATTTTATCAGTTAAATAACTGGGTAGAGGTGTCTCATACATTAATTTGGTGTTTGCTCTTGACTTTAAATGATTTGGCATAGATACACTAGGATTATACAAATTTAGACACTCAAATCTGCAAGTCCAACCATTCCTCATCAGATTTGAAGAAAACTTAAAGAAAAAAATAAAAAACATTACACTAAGTTTATCTTCCTTTCAATTTGACATAAATTTAAAGTTAAAATAAAAATAAGTATTTTCTGATTTTATAACAATTCTATAATTTAAATTATTAATCATTTATAATTAGGTTCTCAGTTAAATTTCATGTTTAGCAAAGTTCATCCCAGAAACATGTTTTCTCTTTCCGAAAGCAGAGTATCTCGCCTTTAAGTAAATAGATATGCAAGCTGGGTATAATTTCTAAGTGAATTTCACAGAAAGTTTTTGGAAGCATTTTCAAATTGAAAAAAAATATATATATAACTCAAACAAATTGCTTGTAAATAACAGTATAAAAATTCAAATGACTGTGTAGTTTCGAAGTTAATTTTTGACAGATTTTAAGACGCATTGCCAAATGGAAAAAAAATAATATGGATGAAACAAATCTCTTGTAAATAACAATATAAAAATTTCAAATGATTGTGATATTCATTAACTAGTCAAATTCCCTGTAATTAACAATACAAAATTTCAAATGGTTGTCATATTCATTAACTAACTAGGCAAATTCCCTGTTATTTTCAATATAAAAATTGGAAGGGTTGTGATTTTTGTCATATTCATTAACTAGGCAAATTCCCTGTTATTTCCAATATAAAAACTGGAAGGGTTGTGATTTTTCCAGGTTACGAAGAACATGAGAAATCATGGTTAATGTCGCAGAAGAGCTTTGAAAAGAGATTTGGTCAGTCTCCTGTCTTTATTACATCCACGCTTATGGAAAACGGTGGTGTTCCAGACTCTGTAAACTCACCTTCTCTGATAAAGGAAGCCATTCACGTCATAAGCTGCGGATACGAGGAGAAAACTGAATGGGGCAAAGAGGTATGAATCTAGTGAAGTTAAGCATTTGGTACCTGTAATTAAACTAGCACAGTTGTTAACTCGCTGCTGAGAATGCTGAAAGGTATTGGTTGAGAACATGTCATAAAAAGTTTGTGGTAATCCCTAACGTTTGGCTGCACTGTTTAATCCTACTTAATCATTTAAACTTGGCAATTACATATCCTTACAGTAATTTTTTAATGTGATTAGGTAAATGTTAAAAAGTAAACATGTTAACGGATGTTTTGATAAATGCAAGAAAGTTATGAACAATAAATCTGACCCATTAATTTTGGAGGACTACTAAGAATATGCCAGCATCTTCAATGCATAGCCATCAGATTAGGGTTTAAGGTTAAATAAGGTTGAAAGATCATTAATTGTGCCCAGGCGTAAATATCACATTTTTATGATTACACAAGAAATTATAAAAGATTTACAATGTTGTTTGTAATCTTAAAAATAAACTGTATATGGAGTTTTTGAAACATGAGAATCTTATCATTTTACTTAATTATTGATACTTTACTTATTGTTTTAATAATTTTTGAGTATTCACTTGAAATTTTGGATATTTCAAAAACTCCATACATAGTTTATTTCTAAAATTATAAATAGCATTATAAATGTAACTGTAAAAATCTGTACAATTTTGTTTTTAATTGTTTTCATATATTTTAAATTTTTTAAATCTTTAATCTTTTAAATTGACAGTAAACAATTTTAATTATTGATACTTATTGCTTTAGCAATTCATGAATATCCACTTAAAAAGTTGAACATTTCAAAAACTCTATACACAGTTTATTTCCAGAATTACATCACATTACTCTGTAAAAATCTCTACACAGTTTTGTTTTCAATTGTTTTCATATATTTGAAAGATGTTTCAATTTGTAATATAGTTTGGCAAACTCAAGTTCAATATAAATTACTCAAAATTTCATGCCGAATTGAATAGTCACTGATTTCTGTCATTGTTGACAGATCGGATGGATATATGGCTCAGTGACAGAGGATATCCTGACAGGTTTCAAAATGCACTGCCGTGGTTGGAGATCGGTATACTGCATGCCCACTAGGCCGGCATTCAAAGGATCTGCTCCTATTAATTTGTCAGATCGTTTGCACCAGGTTCTTCGTTGGGCGTTGGGTTCCATCGAAATTTTCATGAGTAGACATTGCCCACTCTGGTATGCCTATGGAGGAAACCTAAAATGGCTTGAAAGATTCGCCTATGTCAATACAATCGTTTACCCGTTCACCTCAATCCCGCTCATCGCTTACTGCACGCTCCCCGCCATATGTCTTCTCACAGGAAAATTCATCACTCCAACGGTATGGAACCATACCAAGAATTGTTTAAAAAATTGCATACACAGAACCAAACGAAGAATTGATAAAAAAAATACATATACAATTACAAAAGCTGTTTTGTATTCTCCTTTGATGCATAAAATTTATATTGATGAAAAATTTACTGCTATATACAGCTTACAAGCCTTGCTAGCGTCTGGTTCATGGGTCTTTTCTTATCCATCATAGCCACTGGTGTTCTAGAGCTGAGATGGAGCGGAGTGAGCATCGAAGAGTTCTGGAGAAACGAACAGTTCTGGGTCATTGGAGGAGTCTCTGCTCACTTTTTTGCTGTTTTTCAAGGCCTGCTCAAGGTGTTGGCGGGTGTGGACACCAATTTTACAGTCACAGCCAAGGGTAGCGATGAAGAAGACAAATTTGGGGAGTTATACATGTTCAAATGGACGACCCTGCTCATTCCTCCCACTACCTTGCTGATAATAAATCTGGTGAGCGTGGTAGCAGGTGTTTCGTCTGCAATAAATAATAACTACCAATCATGGGGACCGCTCTTTGGAAAGCTCTTCTTCGCCTTCTGGGTGATATTGCATCTGTATCCCTTCCTCAAGGGTCTTCTGGGAAGGCAGAACCGAACGCCCACTATCGTGGTACTGTGGTCTATTCTGCTGGCCTCCATCTTCTCGCTTGTGTGGGTGAGGATCGACCCATTCCTGCCCAAGTTCGAAGGCCCCATTCTTCAGCAATGTGGCGTCGACTGTTAACTACCTCCTCTCTTCTGATCATTTATGAATTCTATTCATTCGTATTCAGATTTTGTAATGGATTGAAGGATAAAACTGAAAGCATTCTATTATATAGTTTGTGAATGCTATTCATTCGGATGCAAATATTGTAATGAACCGAAGGATAAAACACAGGGATTCGACTCGTACTGTAAGAATGAAATTATGCAATCTTTAAAAAAAATTGGAAGTAATGAAGAGTTGGCGCTGTGTTCATGTTTTTTGTGTTTACTCTGATAATCAATCTTCCTGGAAYGCCTGGACATTACTGTAGAACTTTGCAACCCACTGCAATTTCAAGGCTTCMTGATGCAGTTTATGATGACACCATCAAGTTTATTATTGTTGACTGTGACATTGATATTGACTTGGTAACGGAGCAAATTGGTGAGGGACCATGTTTCAACTAATTCCAATCCTTGAAGAGGAAGAGGGACCAGCAATATCTAGGTTGTTACACAATATTGAATGCTATAATAATTGAAATTGAATGCTATAGTAATTGAAAGCAATTTAAATTTGATAGTTTATAATCCATTTGCTGCAGTATTCAATATCAGTTTGTTACATAACATTGAATGTTATAGTAACTAGCACAGCAGCTAATTCGTGGTTGAAAATGCCGAAAGGTATCGGCTGTCCCCAATATAAAACGTATGTGGTAATCCGTAATCGGTCTGTGGTAATATGAAACGTTTGGCTGCAAGGTTTAATCCTACTTAATCATTTAAACGTGGCATTTACATATCCTTACAGTGATTTTTTAATGTGATTAGGTAAATGTTAAAAAGTAAACATGTTAACGGATGCCTTGATAAATGCAAGAAAGTTATGAATAATAAATTTGACCCATTGATTTTGGAGGACGACTAGGAATATGCCAGCATCTTCAATGCATAGCCATCATATTAAAGTTTAAGATTAAATAAGGTTAAAAGATCATTAATTGTGTCAATTATCAATAACTATACGCCTTTCGGCGTAATTATAATCTAAAAACAGTTCAGATTTTATAACTTATAATCCACTTACTACTGCATTCAATGCCTTTTAACAGACTGAATTTTGATTTTGGCTGCCTTGAAGAGGTAGCTTCTTCTAATAACAACCTACAAGGTTGGTAGAGAGCAATTATTTTTTTTAGTGTTCACGGGATGTAGCATGATTTCCATTGTAATGAGGGGATTACTTGTGTTGAATGATACAGAGAGCCCTACTTGAATTTATTTACCCTCCATAAAAACAAAACATTGCAACCACACATCCTAAGGAGGGGATGAGAGGAGAAATTCACACATTCAAACACAGCATATATTCTGAACAGGTGTGTGAAGACAATGGATTTGCTTCGTAAAAGTGTTGCTCGTTTAAAAAACAAAAAATAACATTACAACGTCCGCAGACTACACCTTCTACCAAACATTGACCCAAGCTTGATTGAGTAAATTTCACCTCTGAAATCATAATCATGAATGGGCCCTAAAATCATGAATTTATTATTTTTTAAACATGTAACACAATTGCATCCCCACAAAAGGAGAGAGAACTCTCTTTGGGCTGTAAAATGCCCCTAAGGTTCTCCAATTTGTTTTTGCCTAAGCTCGAATTTTGTGGATCATTCTCCCACGGTTTAACAAAAAAATCGTATTCTTATTCTCTTGGTTCACATGCATTAATGGATATAATTGACATAAAAAGTTTTTTGGGTGGAAAAAATGTGATGAGGTTTGACTTTATAGATTAACATATGATAGATAGTGACACTGATGGTGGAGAAAAATAAATAAAAAATAACAGTTGAGAATAAATGTATTAAAATATTAATAAAAAGATATGAATAATAAAAAAAATTACAATATACTTTAAGGTGATGATAGCAAGGAATTAAGATAATAATAAGGTGATGAGATAATAATAAGGTGATGATAGCAAGGAATTAAGATAATAATAAGTAGGAGAAATAATATTAAAGAATAAGTTGAGAATAAATGAAATAATTACAATATATTTTAAGGTGATGATAGCAAGGAACTAAGATAATAATAAGTAGGAGAAATAATAAGTTGAGAATAAATAAAATAGATGTTAAGGTAAAAGAATAATAATAATGTTAGGTGTGAGAAATAATAGAAAGAATGTTATGTATGAGATATAATAAAGAATTAGTTAAGAATAAATGTAAATAAAATAATAATGGTATGAATGAAGAATAAAAATAAAGAGTTGAAAACGACATTAGGGTAAAAAAATAATGATGATATGTAAGAGAAATAATATTAAAGACATTAACTCCGAATATACTATGATCTTGAATACACTCAATCACTATGAATTTGAACATAATATACCCCTAGAATCCCTAGGAACCTGTATACTATGATCTTGAATACACTCAATCACTATGAATTTGAACACAATATACCCCTAGAATCTCTAGGAACCTTGGTAGAGTAACCCTTTGACACATTGTGACCCCAAGAGTCACCCTTTCACACATTGTGGCCACGAGAACACTAACTTGCATTCACCATATTAACATATTAACCTACTAATCCCTACCTCATTCATCCACTAATGTTGTGCCCTCTTATCCACTAATCCGTTAACCACATAGCTCAAGAATCCCATAATCCATAAACCTCCTAACTCGGTAATCCTAGTGACCCACTAACCCTTCACCCTCATTATCATATTCACTAGGATTAACCATGGTTTGCCACTGTTGACCATGGTTGACCTTATTGACAATAGTGGACCATTGTTAACCATGGTTAATCTCATAACCAACCAAACCATAAGCCCCTAACCCAACTTGAACAATGTTGACTAATGCAAATTAGTCATCGACATATATCACCTCACAACTAGTCACCTACCATTAGCCCACAAACTTTAACCCATTAACCACCTAATCCTTTAACCCCTTGACCCACTAATTTGAATAACTGACTAACCCTTGACTATTAGTAACCATTTGATTAATGTAGACCATATTCACCATGCTTCACCATATTAACGATATTGACCCACTAACCCTTAGCTTCCTCACCCACTATTATTGTTCCCTCTTGTGCACTAATCTATTAAAATCGTGTAGATAGGTGATTTGATAACCCACTAATAGTGTTCCCTCTTGTGCACTAATCCATTAGTGTTGACGA
>SNQJ01S0021198.1:0-11910 GCA_010110895.2 Picea sitchensis | reverse complement strand
TTGCATAAACTTGTTGTTGTATAGTAATACTAAGTCCCCCACTTGAAACCTTTTATATTTAATATTTGTATCATGCCATGCCTTTTCTCTTTCCTTCTGAACTTGTTGATGGAACCCTGTGACAAATCGGTCTTCCTCAAGCTATAGAAACTGTGACAATCTATCCTCTACTGCACCAGATTCCAAAAAATCAATAATCACTACAACACGCAAGCTAGGCACAACAAACTCCATCGGAATTAGTGCTTATTTCCCATAGACCAACCTAAAAGGTGTCTATCTGGTCAAATTTTTACTTGTAGTCCTATATTCCCATAATACTACAGGGATCCTCAAGTCTCAATCATCCCTTCCTACATTACAGATCTTTGTCGGAGCATTCTCCATAATTGTATTAAATTATTATATTGTCCCATTGGCCTGAGGGTGATATGTCGTATTCCTCTGATGATGAATTTGAAATTCCTCAGTCACTATTTCAATCATCTTATTCAGGAGGTGTGTCCCCTTATCACTCAGTATACTGCGCAAGAATCCAAATCGTGTAACTATATTCTCAAATAAAAACCACACAACAATATTCACGATGCAGTCTATGACTGGTGTTTCTTATGCCCATTTGGTCAAATAATCTGTCACAATGATTATATACCTAACTCTCGATCTCCGCATTGGTGGGTTGATCGGTCCAACAAAGTCTATTTCCCATTTATCAAATGAATGTAATGTAACATGTTGGTGCAAAGGCATCTCATCCCTTCTGGATGTCTTTCCCACCGTTTGAAAAAAATCACATTCCTGACAATATTCTTTCTCATCCTTGTGAAGTGTGGGCCACCAGAGTCTTGGGCACAAAATATTCTGCATGGTCACTTTACCTGCATAGTGTCCTCTTGAAATTCCTTCGTGCACTTCTGAGAGTGTCATTGACCTTTCATTCTCTAACACACATCGTCTTAATATTCCATCTACACCTAACTTGTATAAGTTCCCTACAATTAGTTGGTAGTCTACTGATTTAACCACTAACCATTTCTTATGTGCAATTGTCACGTCTGGCAGGGCCATTCATGTACTTAAAAATTGCACAATGTCTGTGAAGTAGTCTTCCACCATTTAATTGTAAATAACTATGCAACCGACAAGTTGTCATCTAGATTCCCTGCATCTTCTCTTGATAGTATGTGTGATAAGTGATCTGGTCCTGCATTCAACTTCCTTGGTTTCACAACAACCTCAAAATCATAGTCCTGGAACAAAAACAACCATCTTCATATTCTCCCCCACAACACTGGCTTGTTCACTAGGTATCTTAGTGTAGAATGGTTTGTAAACATCTTAAAATGAGAACCCAACAAATAATGTCTAAACTTATGCATCACATATACCACTATCAATCCTTCTCGTTCTGTGGTAGCATAATTCTTTTCTATTGTTGACAACTTCCTGCTTGCAAATGCAATTGGATGGTCTATGTCTCCTTCTCTCGGCTGAGATAATATTGTGCTTAAATATATGGATGATGCGTCCACATGAACATGAAATTCCTTTCCCCAATCTGGAAATATCAAAATTGGCATGATTACTAATTTCTACTTCAATGTATCCAAACCTTTTTGACAGTCCTCATTCCAATGGAACTTACCTTCTTTCTTCAACAACTTCTCCATAGGTGTTGTAATCTACACATAACCCTTAATGAACTTCATGTAGTATCCTGTATGACCAAGGGTTTCTCTCAAATTTCTAACCAAGGTGGGTGGTTGTAAGTCCAAAATCACTACAACATTGGCAGGATCCACTAATAATCCATTCTTACATACCACATGGCCAAACAAAAATTCCGAAAGGCATGAAAAAGATACATTTATTCAAATTTAGTGAAATATGACATTTTCTACAACTATCCAACATCAACTTGAGTACTTCTATGTGATATTCCAATAGACTAAACACAGTCCGGGCATATAAGTAAACTTCAAGAAACTTATGAATAAATTCCTTAGAAGTTGTGACAACTACTCTTGAAAAAAATGCAAGTGCATTCTTCTGCCCAAAAGGCATTACTGTGTACCAATAACTTCCCCACTCTATTGCAAAGGTATTCTTATGTATGTCTTCCTGTGCAATCTTAATCTGGTGATATCCTAAAAATTCATTTGTCAAATTATAAGCCTCTTGTCGTCCTACATTCTCTAGCACTTCATCTATAAACGGTGTTGGAAATGGATCATGTAGACATACATCATTTAGCTTCCTTAAGTCTACACAAATCATGATTCCCCTTGTTTTCTTATCTTTCACTACCATTGTACTTATCCATTTTGATTTCATGATTGGTTCAACGATTCCAACTTCTAACATTTGGTCTATCTCTGCCTTTGCCTTCTATTTATATTTCAGATTCAGTATGTAAGGTCTCTATTTTATTGGCTTAGCACTTGGTTGTAAAGGGAACTTCATTTCTCCTAAATCCCCAGCTATCCTTTTCACTTCTGAGAATGTATTTGGGAATAGATCTTTATGCTCAAGAAGTAAATCTACAATCTTCTCCACAATTTCATCATTCCAGTAATCGTCTATCTACGCAAACTTTGGATTTTAGCTTGTCCCAATATTTACCTTTCATGTATTTAGTGGTTGTGCATACACATCAGATTCAAGCTCTGGTCCTTCTACTACACATTCCCCCCCAGTTTCAGGTAGTTGCATATTCCTTGGATCTTCTTTGTCTTGTTATTCTTTAGCAACATTATAACATTCTAGTAATTCATGAATAGTCATAGAATATATGTGCACACTACACATAGGTACTACCTCCATTAGCCCTTCTTCTAAAATATCTTGGTTCTAATGGTCTGAAAAGTTTCATCTAGTAATGGATATTCATGTTCAAATGTAAATGTTACCTTAAACCTTTGAATTAGTTGGTCCCAATTCGTTGTTTCTCTACACATTTCTAGTTCTAGGTACCAATTCTTAGGAATTGTATCCAATGTATGTATAAACCTGTGCATCCATTCCTTCTTTGGTATCGATATCCATATGGTTCTTCATTGCTCAACATGATTTTTTGGATCACCTACCCCTGTATACTTCTATGCAATATACTCCACCTCGATATTGAATCTAACTTGCATCAATATTCTAAACTGCTACTAGTATTCTATGCCTTCTTTGTGTGCAACCCACTATCTAGATGGAGTGACATTCAAGGAAACATCTAATGCCAATATTCTTTGTCATTCAAGTATTTGCAACTCAAATGCATGTACAAAATATTCTAGGTCATTCAAACCATAATACTTTGGCGGATCACATATCTTCGTTGCAATCTAGCGCAATGATCGAGTAATGCAGGCAGATCGTCTGGTGGATACTTCATGCATCATCTAGTGCCAATGTTCGAGACCTTCTTCTCAGTCTGACGCATATGAGCTAATGCTTCTCCAACTTAGTTCACCATCTTCCGTGGGGTTAACATAGTCATCCATTTGTGCAATCATATTATGCAAGTTTCCAATTTCATTCCCTTTCGTTGGCTCTATGTACCTCGTTCCTTCTATCGGATATGATGGCACGATAACTTTTAAGTCTCCTACCTCAAATATCATTTCCCTCCTCTTTAGATTAATAATTACCTAATTGCCAAAGGCCCATTCTAACCCCATTAGTGTTGGACATGGATTACTATCATCCATGATTTCGATGACTTCAAAGTCTGTTATACTGTACACCCCATCTATATTCACAAGTATACCTATCAATCGGCCAAACGATACTATATTGTGTTGGTTTGCCAGATTAATAATCACCTAATTGCCAGCCCATTCTAACCCCATTAGTGTTGGACATGGATTACTATCATCCATGATCTCAATAAATTCAAACTCTGCCATACTGCACACCCCATCTATATTCACAAGTATACCTATCAATCGGCCAAACGATACTATATTGTGTTGGTTTGCCAATATTAACTGGATGGGAAACTAGATTAACTCAGTTTCCCCATCATTTCCTATGTTTCTTGGTAACACATTTACATTAGAACCCAAGTCTAAAATAAAATTTCCACATCATATTCCCCAATATGTGCACTTAGTATAAACTCTTTGTTGGTCCTCTTTTTGCATAGTACTTGATTCACTACCCTATATGCGGCATGGATTTCATTTGTGCACAATGATCAATCATTTCACATAATGCATTCAATGTAGTTTCATGTTTCATCAATTTTGTGAAACTTCTCAGAAGCTCTCTTAGAGTACGCATTCTCTATGGGATTTTCCGTATATAATGCATCATACCGCATATTACGTTAAGGTCCTAACCCGCATATAGGTAGATCAATGTATTCGACGATACAAAGGTCAATACTAATAAGTCCTTTCAATAAAAATAGAATAAGGCAGATGTAAGAAGACCCATTAGAAGCTCATTTGTGAAGGATCTTCCTCTAGATGCTTCTCTCTTAATAGACATATTTAGTATAAATAAGGGTCTAGGTGCTGAAAACCCTAGCTTGGAGATTATTGTAACAAAGCTGCTCAACCTGAGGTTGCCCCCTAAGAGGCCCGTGAACATTACTTCTGAATCAAAGTGATATTTAATTTGTTGTTCTCATATTATTTCTAAGGTTATTGAGATTATGTCACAGCTTGTTGTTATTCTGCCATTTCCTAGCATCATTTTTGTTCTCGTGATATTTATTATATCCGGGGTATATTCCAAGTGGTATCAGCACTTTCCTTGGCGCGTAATTGTGGGAATTTTTTTAGGGTAGAGATGTATTCCGAGGTCTTTAAGCCATTGATATCTATCACATGATAAACCCAGATTGGTTGAGGGATTCATACACGAGGGAAATACAGCATTCTACGCATATCTATTGGCCACCGGAATCCTAAAATCCCTTCGAAAGTGGTATGCATCGACAACACTGTGTAACGGATCAAATCCTAGATTTCTTGAACCCTTCTTTAGATAAACCTATCGTCGTCAGACCGTTATATCATCAAGAACATCACTTCTGAAGATACTCTCTAGCACTCGATAGTCGGTTATATGGATAAGGGTGTTGGTCCTCCTTAGTTAGTGCCCCCAGATATTAGGCCTAGTACTACTATTGGACCCCGCGACGAGTATCGAGCTATATAATGTGGCAAACCCTAATCAGAACCTTTGAATACCTAACCTTGGGGGACAGAAACAAAACACATTAAAATCCAATCCGCATTCACAAGAATCGCTTTCTGCCAAGGGTCAATACACATTTCCTTTCTCTCTGGTAAAGAATTTTGGGATTTCATCACAACAACATTATTCAAACGAAAACAAAAACCCAAAAAAAAAAAAAAAAAAAAAAGGGTCTGGAAATTTTTACCATTATTTAAGACCTATTCCATCGGATTCATCACTTCACCCTTATCACGCTATCCATATCATTTTTTCGCAAAAAAATTTGACCCCTCATCAGTCTCCGGGCTTCACTCCATCCTCATGGCCTATACCAGAAGCAGAACTGAGTCTCGCTTCAAATACTACTGGGTAAAATCTAGTTTCCTCGGTGACCCAAAGAAGTGAAACAAATCAATGCTACTATTACCTCCAGAGAGATATCTGTCAATACCACCATAAATGGTCCGCAGTAATCCTAAAGGAGGGAAGTCAAACAAGAACCTAATTCACCCATCTTGAATTTGTCTTGCATCACTCTACACCAAACCAAAGATCCCTACCGATGACCCTCTTTTCACGACATCCAGACCGTATATGAACCTTCATCCCATTCCCATACCTTTTAAGCCCCATCACTTTCAACGCGACATATGCCTTTCTCAAGGGTGGATGTAACCAAATTTGATGGCTCGACCCCACTGGGTTGGGTCACCCAAATGGGAACATTATTTCTCTTTATACAAAAATACGTATGACTTGGCCAAACTTCGTATGGTGTTCTCCATCTAGATCAAGAACGCAAGCAATGGTGGCAATGGAGAAAAATTCCCTGGCCAAGGTATATTGCTTAGACCCAATTTGTGATTGAGCTTTGTGAATGCTACAACATTCCGACACTAACCATTTGGTTTGTTTGACAAAATTGAAACAATCGTGAACAATCGAAGACTTCATAACTGCATTTGAGAGCCTGGCTTTCTCAACGTGAGGGCATGAATGATGCTTTCTTTTCAGAGTGTTTTATTAGTGGCCTTAAGGAGGAGATTTGAGCCCATGTACTCGCGCTCAACCTCCCCGGTTGGGTGGAGGCTACTAAAATATGTTAGCACAACATGTTGTATCCTCTCAAACCCGAACCTTTCCTTTTTATCCCTCACCCTAAACCCATAAATCCCACTCAATTCTCCGCCCCATTAAAGATCCAAAAATTGACTAGAGATGAAATGGATGAACACCCAACTCAAAGGCCTTTGTTATAATTGTGGATGACAACATTCTGGCCACAAATGTAAGGAACAAAATATTTTCATGGCCATCTCCTCGAGGATATTTTAAGAGGATGTTGAAACTCCCATTGTGCCTGAATCACCTAAAATCACTGACATCACCCCCTTCGACCTCCTGAAGTAGAACCCATCATTTCTCTCAATGCTCTCAATGGATTCTCCCAAATTTCAAACCCTCGCCAAGTTAATTGGTTACATCAAGAATCATAAGGTCATCATTCTGTTGATAGTGGAAGTACCTATAATTTTATTCATTGCCACATTGCCCAAGAAACCCATTGTTACATCCATGTCGCCAACAATTTCCAAATTATGATTGCCAATGGTGGTTCTGTATGAATGTGGAGGGCAATTATGAAAATGTGTGATCTCCAAATCGGTGACTACCACCTCAAATCCTATATTTTTCTATCGACATGGTGCCTCGTGACATTGTGTTGGGTGCATCAAGTTAACTGACCGGGTCCCATTCTCATGGATTTAAGGATTTAACCATGCAATTCACCTCGTGAAGGCTTTTCACTCTCAAATATAAATTCTAGGGCATCACTATTGGTTCACCTAAGGTAATTAGTTCCCATCATATGGAAAAGATGATAAAAGGTCATCGTGTCATTGCCCCAACCTATGCCATACAACAGAGACACCCCCGTGCCACAAGCACCTCCAAGCTCTCCTTTCTAAAACATCAAATGGTATTTTACACTCCCCAAGTACTCCCTCCTGTATCGTTTCATGATCATTCCATTCCCTTAGTACCAGGAATCCTTCCTCCCAAAATCCATCCACATATCATCATCCCTTTGCTGGAAAAAATGAAATTGAGAAATGGTCTAGGGTCCCTTACTGTGTGTTATCCGTCCTAGTATGAGCCCTTACTCTTCTCCAGTCATTCCTAAAGAAAGAAGGTTCTTGGAATGTGTCCCAACTTTTGTGCCCTCAAAAAACCCACCCATTAAAAAAATTTCATTCCTTTCATTGATGACCCTCCTCGATGAATTGAGTGAGCCTCCAATTTCTTACTTAAACTTGATCTTCGCCGGATGCATCACTTCAGATAATGCATGAAAGAAGAAGACATCCCCAAGATTTCATTTCTCAACTCAAGGAGGGCCACTATGAGTTTTGTCATGCCCTTTGGCCCTGTAATCTCTCGGCCCACCTTCCAAAGCTTCATGAATCATGTTTTCCGTCTCTCCATCATTTTTCTTAGTTTTTCTTGATGATATCCTCATCTATAGTAAAACTGACAAACCATCTCTACTCATGTGGATCAAGTTCTCCATTCACTCTCTCAAAGACCAACTTTTCCCAAATATTAGTCTAAATGTGCTTTTGTGCCTCAGAAGTAGAATAATTAGGTCATCCTGCGGGCAAGGATGGCGTCAGGGTGGACCCAAAAGATTGAAGCTATGCAGACCTGGGCCGCACTCCAAAGACACTAAAAAATTTTGTGTGATTTTGGGCCCTGCCGTGGTATTATCTAAAGTTTGTTAAGAACTACGGAAATATTAAAGCACCTCTCACCGCTTCCTCCTAAAAAGAACTCTTTCACTTGACTCCAACAACGAATCAAGCTTCTCAAACCTTGAAGATCACCATGTGCACCACTTCCGTTCGCCCTTCCCGATTTCAATAAAGACCTTTGTGTTGGAATGTGATGCCTTAGGGGAAGGAATCGCATTGTCCTGCATGCAAGAGGGTCGACCTTTACCTTCACCGCTAGCAACTGTCTGAAAGGAACCTAGGCAAACCCATTTATGAAAAAGTAAATGCTGGCTATTCTACATGTCTGAGTCGGTGCCCTTTAATCTCTTGGGGAAACGCTCAAATTAAGACTCACTCATCAAAGCCTCCTGGCACTTCTCGAACAACGATTTCCTCCATGGAGAAACAAAATGGGTGACTAAGCTCTTTGATATGATTATGAGATCATTTACAAGAAGGGAAAAGACAATGTCGCGGCGGATGCAATCAGTCTCCAAAAATATGAAGATGAAGGATCC
Source organism: Picea sitchensis (assembly GCA_010110895.2). Lineage (NCBI taxonomy): Eukaryota > Viridiplantae > Streptophyta > Pinopsida > Pinales > Pinaceae > Picea > Picea sitchensis. The sequence continues at coordinate 3,437 of SNQJ01S0021198.1, read as the reverse complement.
CTTTTCTCTTTTCTTCATTGTAACTGGACAGCTCCAAGCTATGTGCCAAGAATGGCTTCAAGATCCCAAAAGTTCAGATTCCATCCAACAATTGTAGACTAAGGTCTGGCTCTGTGGTACTCCTCGGCTCCAAGATGGGCTTTACTACAAAGGCCATTTGTATTTAAGTAAACAATCCAAGCTTAAATCCATGGTACTTTTCTCGAGCTTCATGCTACACCCACAACAGGCACTCTGGGTTCACCAAAAACTAAGGACATGGGTCAAACATTTTTTTTTTTGCGATGGTATGAAACATGACATTTGTAATTTTGTTGTTGAATGTGAGGTGTGTCAACGCTAAAAGGGAGAAACAGCCAAATATCCTCAAGTAATTACCTCACAATTGGGTTTCCGATTCCCCATTTGAAGGATATCTCTATGGACTTTATTACCGCCTTACCCAAATAGGGAATAAACTAGTGATAATGGTGGTTGTGGATTGCCTTCCAAGTATGCTCATTTCTACACCCATTTTACCGCATCCACCTGGTGGCTCAAATTTTCATGACCAAGTCTTCAAGCTTCATGGCATGCCACACTTCATTGTTTCCGATCGCGGACCCAACTTTCACAAGCAATTTTTGGCAAGAACTATTTAAGCTAAGGCACCCAATTTCATCTCAAATTTTATCATCCCTGCATTGCATGGTCAAACAGATTGTCAACAAGTGTTTGGAGACATATCTAAGGTGCTTTACCTCAGACAAACAACACTAGTGGGTCTAATGGCTTCCACCTCCAATGGTGGTACAACACTTCATACCATACAACCACCACATGACTCCTTTTGAAGCAGTCATGTGAGTGGTTGTATGGATAGAATCCACCTTCATTTCTTTCATACCTGTCAGGTGTCTCGAAAGTCTAGGTGGTTGAAAAAATTCTTACAGTTCGAGAGGCTATTCACCGAACCATCAAAGATAATTTGGTCGTGGCTCAGAATGGAATGAAGCAACAAGAATATCATGGTTTCTTTGAATGTCAATTTGCAGAGGGGATCAGGTTTTTCTGCGACCGCAACCATATAAGAAAAACTTCCCTCAAGGTCGGCATTGTCAGAAGCATACCAAATTTTATGGTCCTTATACGCCTTCGTTGTGGGACAAGCTCATCGTGACATCGCTTAGCCCCACCCGCTAGTCAAAGCTACATCTTGTTTATCATGTTTCATTCTTAAAGAAGGTCATTGTTGTTGGGAAAAATACCCCACGAACTAGCAAACTAGGGTCGACTTTGTACGCGCATTTTGACCGTAAAGAAATCACTTTTAACCTACCACCCAAAACTTAAACCCCTCTTCACAATACATGCATGGAAAGGAACTACTAACCTTTTTACTGTTGTTTGTTGTAGATCCTCCATTTCACTTTGCCCACTTTCTTGCGCTTCTCCTTCCAAAGTTATCCTGCGATCAAGACAAACCACTACGCATGCATGCTACTTTTCTACTTGAGGGTTAGAAATTAAGCATAAATTACACAAACCATAGATAACTCATGCATTGGGACGGGAAAAGTATTCTTTTATTATTTTCAAAATGAATCAACTTACAATCAAAGTTGAGACCGGCCACCGCTCCTTAATCCTGATCCTGGGCTCCTCCTCTTCTTTTGTCCTCCAACTGCTTTGCGTTAATTCTCCTTAGGCTTGAGGAAAGGATAAAGGGTTGGGACAATGGATTCGGAAAATGGGCAGAGTTTCTTCACTATAATTTTCCCTCTCCAAATGGTACCCCTACCCCTTCTTTTATAGGCTAGAAGGAGCTAGGGTTTTGGACGAACCCTTGGCCATGCATGGCCGAGAGTTTCAGTTAACTGACCCATAGCTTTTTGTCCCGTCGGCAACTTTCCTATTTTTGTGTTTTGTTAGGTAAACGCGGGCTGTAGTAGGCCTTCCAGCGTTCACACGCGTGCAGTAGTGGGTTAGGGCGCGTGTACCTTGACCCAAGAGGATTTTCAAGAGTTTGTTCAGCATATTTTTGGCAAGGAAGGGATATGAGTTGGCCTGCTGCCAGGTAAGCATGTGTGGTGCAATTTAGGGTTATAACAGATGCCCCCTAATGTCTGAGGTCAGAAGAGCATATGATGGACGAAATACATTACCAATCTTTTACCAATTTGTACTGATGTGCTGAATGAGTGAGCCCAAGGATCAAGAACCAGGAGGTGCCATCTGCAAAATAACAAATGTCTCACTGAGGCGGGCATACCCATGCTTGGAATAAAATAGAACCATGGCTACCAATCAAATACACTGTAGATCCATGTCAAATAACTATAAAGAGTAGCCGCGAACAATACACAGCGGAGCTACATCTCGAAATCAGAAAGATGTACATATAGAGTATCCATCCTCCAGAAGCTGATTCGGCCTGATGGTTGTACTTCAGAGCTCGAGCAACAACTTCAAAATATTCTAAAACTCGGGTAAGAGTGTAATATGAGTGTACGACTGCACTACCCAGAGGTGTTCGACGGCTCGTCGGTTATGGACTTGATAATCTTGATGATCGAACTGAAGGCGTCAGTGATTTCGAACAAGGACTTGATTGGACATTCAGGATGGTCGGGTATGCGGACAAGAGACATATTGCAGAGGGGCTGACTCAGGCTTAGTGACAAAATTCCCTTGGATAATAGCATGACAAGTGATAAGACTCATGAAACATATCTGTTAATCATAAGTCTACGAAGCAGGAGGTGACGAAAACTCTCCATATGTTTGGAAGAGTAACCAAACAGTGGAGGACACAACTCTATATAGCGAGAAAAGCTTCCTAAGGTCGTACTACATCCCATAGTCTGATAAGCAAACAGATAAATGTGCTTTATCCAAGGGCGACTCATTATGTTGCCAATAAAGAAAATACTTTTCCCATCCTCTTTTTGGGGTATATTTTATTTTTTTTGTTCTTTTTGATGATTTTGAAAAAGAATAAAGGAATATTACGTTACAATGGAGGAACGAGTACTGCAAACATACAAGCTCAAGGCACAAGGACAAGACTGATGTTCTGGTGGAATTATACTTGGCAAAAAGACTCCAGTGGCCAAAGGTGTTAAGATGCAAAAGCAAACTGTTACAAGGCTGATGGGTAAGGTATGCAAATGCGGTTGATAGAACACACAATGGTAACGTCCTTCGATGTAAGTTTAACGAGCCCAGAGAAGGGAAGCTCGGTGGTTTTTCATATTTAGAGAGTCTGAAAAATCATAAAAGGAGACTCCAGTGGGGTACCTTTTTCAACAATAGTCTAGTCGGTTCGAAAAAGGGATAAACTGGCACCGATTAGACATCAATTCAAAACCATTTTAACGAGTGTGAAAAGGACAAGATCACTCGGCTATTTTTTCACTTTTAAGGAGTCTAAAAAAAGCTTAACTATGGACTCCGTC
>SNQJ01S0021197.1:190689-203296 GCA_010110895.2 Picea sitchensis | reverse complement strand
TCACCTTGATAAACGGTGCTCAAGTGAATTCCAGACCCCCCTTGCCATTTTGCCTTTAATGGGGGGGCGGTCTGAAATAGTGTGGCGTGTGAAGTGGGGCCCCCTCCTATCCTATCGACTACCGTGACACATTTCCCCCTCTGCCACCTGTACTCCACTTAACCGTGTGATGGGGCCTATTCTCATTGGTTGTTCTCTAGCCCTGTTGGGATTCGTCCCTATTGGCCAGTCGCTAGCCCTGTCGGGGTTCGACGGTTGTAGAGTCGAACGATTTGACACCCCTGTAGCACTGAGGTGCGAAATACAAAGAGGCACCGCGATTATTTGAACTATGATCATGACCCACGATCACATGGGAACAGAGAGAGAGAAAGAGCTAGCTTGCGCTAGGCCTCCGTAGGTAATTCGGGGGCTCTGATTCAGCAAAAATCAATGAAAAATTTGATTGAGGTAGTGGGTATGTGACAAATACTAACTTCAAAATTTATTATTCAAAATCTACCACAAAGTTGCAAACACTGTAAACTCACATTGAACATCACTATCCACTAGTTATTAACATCAAACAATATGTATTATGTTGGATATGTTGGAACCATGGTTACTAAATGTCACCAAAACAACAATAAATATAAATCAAGCCAAAAGAATCAATATAAATCAAACCACAAGAAATGAAGTAAAATAATGTTGCCAATATTAAGAAATTAAAACAAAAATTTTTAGTTGTAAGTTATTTTCATTATACTTAGGGTTTTTATACCTATCTAAATAAAATCCAATTTTGACAAAGGTTAACTATTCTTTTTCAATGTTCTTGTATTGTTGTGTAACCCTTTTTCAAAACTACATCAAATATTCTTCTATTTTAATGCTAATATGTTTCATGTACATTAAATGCCTTANCCTATCTAAATAAAATCCAATTTTGACAAAGGTTAACTATTCTTTTTCAATGTTCTTGTATTGTTGTGTAACCCTTTTTCAAAACTACATCAAATATTCTTCTATTTTAATGCTAATATGTTTCATGTACATTAAATGCCTTATGCAAGCCCTTCTTCAATATTTTGGACGAACCTATTCACAACTTTTTTGAATGCTTCTTTGACATGATTTCTATCCGATAATCTCAAAACCATGGTGCTTGATGTTTGCAATACATGTTTTATGCTTGTTGTACATGATTTTCTATGTGTTTTCTATTTTTTAATATTCATATTAGACACAGGCTTTTCCTTCCCATTATATTTACTATGGTGTTTGTGTTTTTAATAAAAAAAATTAAGAGAAGTGAGTAATTTTGTATTAAAAAGAGGTTATGGTCAAATGGTCTAATTGTCTAGCATAATAATTTAAATATATAGGAAAAATGTCAATCTATGATACATTTTTCAAGTTTAATTCTATACTATATATCTTAATGTCATAATATCATAAATGACAAGTGTATTGTTAAATATATTGGTTTAAAAGTAACAAGTTTTTTTTAATACATTTAAACATGAACTTAAATTTAAAAAGTCGACCCATGAAGAGCCCCTTTCTGAACCTGGAATTCTCTAGCAATCTTGCCTTTGCTTCGCCTGGTGCCTTTGTTTACCACTGGGCTAGATTCCAAGATGGCATTATCCTCCATGCATTCTTGCTTGACCACCTGAAAATTGATGTGAGACTACCTATTGGCAAGAAAGCAACTAATCCTTCAATGTAGTCCACCTTGGCAACCATTTCTCCTAGTTTTTTCTTCATTTCATCATTGCAAAGGTCTTATGCTTACATGTAGTCATGCATGCCTTGCTCCATCCATTGCATAGCCCCAAATTATACTTTTATTGCCTCAAAATGTCTTGTACTTTTCTAAACCTCCTCTTGTGAGTCATGCTCCCAACTGACATTCCAACCACTCCACTTCAGGGCCTCCTTAGTGACCTCATGTTGGGCATCTGCTAGCCCATTCTCATACATCTACATATGTCATCTTAGTTATGAAAATATGCACATTGTGCAACATTTGTTCTTGCAATGCGCCATTGCTAATGTCAATAAGAGGGATAGCCAACTATACCAACAATGTAACTACATATGTCCCTACTAGATTGAGTTCCTTCCCAATGCTACTACAAATTTGTGTTGAGACTAGTGTTGACCCAGAGATTCGGCGTGCAAACAAAACAAAGAAGGAGAATGATTTTGGGGTCGAGAGATCCCACATTGGTTAGAGTCTATTCACACCAACTTTCTTATTAATGCCCCAGTCCCATGTTCTATACAACAAGGAGGAGGCATAATAACTAATTTAAATTCCCACATCTTGTTAGTGCACCATGCACATCCACTTGTCCATGTTTTCCTTGTGTCACTGCTATATCAAATAAATATAAGGAATCCCCCCCCCCCTCGTACGTTGAACACATCTTTGTTCACATTCGTTGCTCGATTGACTAGTTGATTAGCTTTTTTATTGTGAGGTCAAAGCACGTGGAAAATGATATGGATGCGAACTTCTTAGCCAGGTCCAAGGATCTTTGAACTATTTTTTGTAGCCTTGCAAAATTGGGAGTTGAAATGTTGAGAAGAAACCTCACAATAATTATCGAGTACCCAACAACCATGATATGCCTTACCCCTTATGCTTTTGCTCCTTGGAGACCTTGGTAGATTGCTTGTGCTTCTACCTCACTATTCGAGGCAACTCCTAATTCCCCAAGCCTAGTCACTTTCTTATTTTCCTTTGAAATCAATGAGACCCCCCCCCACCCAACACCTACCACCCATACCAACAATAGTTTCTTCATTAATATGCATTGTTTTCTCCATTTATTTGTTGTAACTTCTATATATGAACAATGTTGATATTCATTGAATTACAAAGTATTGCATAAACTAAAAACTATACATACTTTCTTCTCCAAGCTTGTAATATTGGATAATGTTGGCCCTGCGATGCTTTGTATTTTGGGCTACTACTTAGGTGCTAGTATAATTTAGACATTTGCATAGTAACGCAAGAGACATCAACCATATATATATTTAGAATATATGTTTAGGCTCATTTATCTAAAATTAACAAAGAAGCTTGTAATATTAGATAATGTTAACCATGCAATGCTTTGTATTTTGGGCTTCTACTTAGGTGCTAGTATAATTTAAACATTTGCATAGTAACATGAGAGACATTGACCATATATACATTTAGAATATATATTTAGGTTCATTTATCTAAAATAAATAATAATAATAATAATAATTAAAGGATACGAACTTATATTCATTGAAACAACCATCATTTCGAAAACATTCTATTAAAAACAAAATCAACAAAAACTTATAAAATTTAAATTATTTTCTTTTACAAAAATATTTCTCATGATAATAAACATATTAACATTGCAAAAAAATAAAGACTAAATTAAAGAAATGAACTTACATTCATTAAAACAACCATCATTATGGAAACATTCCTTAAAAAAAAATAAAAAAAAATAAAAACTAAATTAAGGACATGAACTTACATTCATTAAAACAACCATCATTATGAAAACATTCTATTAAAAACAAAAAGAAAAAGACTAAATTAAGGACATGAACTTACATTCATTAAAACAACCATCATTATGGAAACATTCTATTAAAAATTTAAACTATTTTCTTTTGCAAAAATATTTGTCACGATAATAAACATATTAACATTGCAAAAAGATAAAAACTAAATTACTTTACAACTTTTACAATTGTTAATCAATTTAATTAATTAAAATGTTGGTTTCCTTTTATTCTCAAGATGATGTTGAGGGTAAACCAATTTTTGTAAAAGTTAAAAGTTTTGTAAACATAGCATTTAAAATTATTATAACAATATATTTAATAAAAACTCAATATATCACTTAAAACAATAAAAGTTAGATAAAAAAAATAATACTTTTTACAACTATCCAATCTAAATTCAATTAACATTAAAATATTATATTTATTAAAAAATAATGTAAATTAAATTATACACCCTCAAAACAAGTCCTCAAAAAATACCCTCAAAAAAATTTAAAAAATACCCTCAAAAAATACCCTTTATGTAGTATATAGCATTTGTTTACGTTTGACTGCCATATTAATCTCCATTGACTTAAAAATGTATGTGCCAAACCTAATGTTACACAAAAGAAATGATTTTTTATTTATTTTTTAGTATATAAAATAATAGATTTTTTTAACACTTTATTGATTAATAACTTTGAAGTGTTATTACAAGCTTCACGTGGTTCGAGGTTCGAGAAAAAAATTATGTGTCAAACTTAATGTTAAACATAAGAAATTATTTTTTTAATTTTTTAATATATAAATAATAGATTTTTTTAACAGTTCATTGGTCAATAACTTTGAAGCATTATTACAAGCTTCACGTGGTTCGAGGTTCGAGAATTTCTATACTTGTGGTAAAATTAATGTTGCGACTGACTTCGGAAAATCAATTCGACGCGTCGCCTTCTGTAGCCACTGCATTGCACTTAACTTTAATTTATTATACAATACATATATTTTAATATTATAACTTTTCTTATTTTATAAACTTTATTATTTATTAAAAAAATTAAGTTAATAATAAGCATTCTCTCAAAGTATTAATAATTAAGCATCATGTCTTATTAGTCCATGTCGAAGGCGTAGAGGGACTATAACGATCGATAATTCGTTGTCTTCATATTAATTTGTCCTTTGATTATAAATTTTCACATAATCTCTATTGTTCGAACTAGATAACTAAAAACATTATTTTTTATATAATAAAAAAAACCTTATATGTCATCATCTTATTGGAGAATAGATTCGAAGTCTTATTGTCAGCTTCACTATTCCAAATGTTTTAAATGTTAACATATCCAAAGTTTTTAGCATCTACACTCTTTTTGAATTTATTTTTATTTTTATTTAAATGTTTACATATCCAAAGTTTAGAGCATCGACACTCATTTTTAAGCAATTAAACAGGCCTGACACAATGCATTCATGATGCAATGCATTCTTTTTTAAATATTTACATAGCGTGAGGCCCTTAAACAGTCCTGGCAACCTTAAATGTTTACTTAACAGGCCTGACAACCTTAAATGTTTACTTAATAGGCCTGTCACAATACATTTTCCTCCAATTTTTGGATACAATCTTGTATGCAGTGAATTTGGGCAATATTGTTGTCCACCATCACTCGCATAGTCGACTATAATGATGGAGTTGTTTCTACATCATATGTTTCATATTTATTTTGCATTTGGAATGCAATCTAGTCATCATTGAGAATACATATATTCTTCACTGGTTCACTAGTTGTTGCTTGCTCGTTGGTTTGTTGGATGCTACTTATTGTTGTTTGCTTCAACTTTGCAAAGTTGAGGTCCTGTAGCTGCAGTTGGACCTCTTGGTGCTTGTTCACTTGTTTGTGGTTTGTTGCTTGCTCTTGTTTGCTTCAACTTTGCAAGGTTGAAGTCCTACACCCGTAGTTCGACCTGCTCTTGCACTTTGCAAGGTTGAAATCCTGCACCATTGTTTGCTTCAACTTTGCAAGGTTGAGGTCATGCACCCGTAGTTGGACCTGTTGATGCAGTTTGCAGGGTTGAGATCCTACACCCGCAATTGATCCTGCGATTCTGTCGTTCACCATTCACGAGTAAGTTTCACTACCATGGTTTCATTCCTATTCGTTGTTTGTTGTTTACTATTTACAGTTTGTAGGTAGGAATGTTCAATACTAGGAGGTGTTGAAAATCAAAATAAATATAAAAAAAATCTATGAATAATAACTGAGTGAAAATGCTCTTACAGAACATCCTTAAATGTGACTACTGGGATCAAGGAAACATGAATGTATTACTATCCCTGAAATGTGTTGAACAAGAAAGCTTGTCACCTTTGCAAAATGTTCTTGTAGAAGAAAACTACAGCTAGGTAGAGAGAGGCTAGGTATGGTACAAAGTTAAGCAAGTTGCAAGAAAATCCTACAACATCGTTGGTCCTTGTCCATCTTTATCAGTGACATATTTAAGTAAGTTATAAAAAAAAAAGTTGCAGTACTTGAAATGCAAATCCTGGGTGGACGATGAAGATAAAACATAAAAACGACCCAAGTCCAAACATTAGTTCTTGTTATTATGTTGTTTTGATAGTATATAGGGTTGGTTATGAGTTGACTTTCATATTAATTTTGTTTAACCTAAAAATTTGTGTGAAATTTAATATCTTTCATATTAATTTTGTTTAACCAAAAAAATTTGTGTAAAATTTAATGTTTAATTTAACAAATATAAAATTTTATTTTTTATCTAATAAAAAATGTTTTTTAATATTTGATTGGTTAATAAATTTAAAGTGTTATTGTAGTCTTTAGGTCGTTCAAGGTTTAAGGTTAATGACAAAATTAATAATCCTTCGTACTAATCATATCTTCGCTTACGCAATGCATTCAATGTGTGTCAATCGCTTGATGCACCTCTTCATGTGGCCAATGACGAGCTTCCGTCCACCGACTGTAATTAGTCTGTTCCTACTGCCTTCTTCGTCGTTCCTTCTCCGTATCAAAACCGAAACTAAACTGCCTAATGTTAGAGGTGTTTTTCATGTTCTGTAATTAATTACTCAGCTACCAGGAATTATTATGGCTATGGCATCGTCAAGGCTCTATAGATAGACATATCCCGCAGGAGAAACACAACAAATGATATCAGTATCAATGTTAACTTCAAAAGAAATATACACAACTTAACTGCACTTGTTGTATTTAAGGAATAAAATTTCCCCCTAAAATCTTAACGACACACTCCACAGCATGCATTTAAGGAAACCCATCATTTTTGGGAGTGGTCTTATAGGACTACCAAGATTTCATTATTAGTCAAGGGCTCTATTAGATAATATCTATTGTTTTTGCTCTCAATGTCTAATAATGATTATTCTTTTATTGTTTTTATTTATTTTTAATTAGTTTATAATGTATAAGTAATAAAACTATATATTTTTTAAATTAAAATTAAAATATTTTTTATTTTTAGATTTTATTTATTAAAATATTGATTTTACTTTTTATTTTATTAGCATTAGTTCAAAGTAATTATAAAAAAAATGTTTTTTTAATTAACTTATAATTTATGAATATGAAAATTATAATTTATTTAAAGTTAAAATAGAAAAAATACATATTTTTAATTCTTATAATTTACAAAATAATTTAATATTTTTTTATCATGACAATTTAAAATAATTAGAAAAAATAAAAATAAAGAAAACAAAAATAACCAATTTCAATTTTTTTACCAAGACCAACTTCAAACTTTTTTGAAAGAGGGATTGAAAAAGTAAAGTGTATAAAATATTTAATTTTTTTTTAATGTGAATAAAAAGTAAAATTTGATTTTACATTTTTTTTCATGACAATTCAATATAATTAGAAAAAATAAAAATAAAAAGATATATTGAAATTTCAAAATTGTTTGATTTAGCAATTGAAATGGTATGGTTTTTCACGTAACATATGTAAAGATTTCATGGTGGAGTTTGGGATGTGACGAAAAAAAAATTTAGTTATAAAAATTCGTTTTACAAGAATGGAATGTAAATTAAATCAGAATTTTAATCTTAGTGGTACGATTATATGTAAAAGATAAAAAGTAGCGATCATTTCATGTTAGAGTTTTGATAACAGAATTTTATATAATAAAAAATAATGTAAGTAACATGTCTTATAATTGAAGGGTTTAAGGGTTTAATCCATGTTTGTTATCTTTTTTTATTAGGTTTGACTTGTACATGGTCTCAATCTACCCTTAATTTTCATGATAACCGTGTTTCATTAGAGCTCTTTATGTGTGAAATTACTCCATAGAGGTAACGATTTTGTTATTTATGCAAACTCGTAGTTATGTTATTCCATATGTGATTCAACAGAGTTTAAATCAAGTTATTTTTTTTAGGAGTTGTTTTTAGTTTGCATTGTTTTCCTTGCATTATCATTTTTTTTTTTGCTAGTTTGTCCGTGACATGTGGGACTAATCTGTGGCTAAGAAACCGCGATTCAGGAGTATTTAAGTCGTCAAAATCACCCGGGGATCGCACCCGGCCTGAGCCACACCAACCTTTAACATGGCTGGATTTTTTGTACCCGTAGGTTTCGAACCGGTGAATTTAACATCACGGGGCGCCTTAACAACACACTCTGTCACCAACTGTCCTACACCTCGGGGACTCCCTTGCACTATCATTACCATGGTTGTTTTTGCGGATTTTTATTGGCCCTTTGTTGCTTATTATTTTTTATCGAGAGCTCGTAGTAAAGCTACGATGGTAGGTCTTGATTAAGGCATGTCAATGTCATGTTGCATAGGTTTATGAGGTGGTCTCTCTTTGAGCAGATTACATGCTTTTATTATTCTTTTACAGATGATCTTCCAAGGAATCATTGTACCTCCAGTTATGTGATGATCAATGCCTCCTTTTAAAACCTTGAAATCATTAAGTGTTTGTTAGGTTACATTATGAAATGATATTTAAGTTTTCTCTTGTTCTTTAATATTGCGCTACAACAAAAATGTACATGTTCAATATTGGTATAATTAATTAAAAATAGAGATTAAGCTCCATGTAACCCTCATTAATTTACAAGAAGAAACCAATCACTAGCAACTACCTTGGACAATGCAAAGGAAAGTCGTAAGTATGAGAAGAGGATGAAAGTCGTTGACTGTAACAAATTGTAAGTACACATGGAACATGTTGTGGTGAAATATGAAATGCGATGACAACACATAAACCTTAAAACAATAAGAAAAAAAAGATTTTGGGGTTTTATATCCAAGGAGAGGTAGCTTAGTATGGTGGCATATGAATAAATAAAAGAGTGAGTACACATACAAGGGTAACATATTTCATAAGTTGGAAAGGCATAGGGGCTTACGGACTAGAGAAAAGATAAAACTGTGTTCTTTCGGTTTGAGATGTAGATATTTTTTTAAACTTCACGCGACAAATTGAAGGACAACCTACCATACCAAATTTTTTGAAAACAACTACTACATCAATACATTTAATATTAGGTAAAACAACTAACAAAAAATTGGTATACAAAATCCAAAACATAATTACAGATTAGTTACTTACAGGGGTAACAAATTCATAAGGTTGCAAGTCATTGGGCCTTCATTAATGCTTATATGAATCTTATTTAGTAACAATGTATGTATTTTTTTAATAATAGAGAAAAAGGCGAAACAATGATCAACTAGCTTAAGATACCAGGTGTTTGTTCACTTCACATAAAACATACAAGGACATAAATACATCCAAACATCTATATTGTAAATTATGTCAAAAACACTGGAAAAAAACTAGGATGCATATCTTTTTCATCACTTTGTATGATGCATAGAAGGACCTTGCACTCCATCAAATGATTCCTTTTAACCACACAGTTGTAAGTAGAAAATGCGATGCTCGAAAGGGGGTTAACCTCATAATGAAGCTTTCTAAACACACGAAATAATAATTTGTATTAGACACTCCATAAATAGGCAAATATCTTAAAAAGAAACATTGAAATAAGTATAAAGAAATATTATTTTGAAAAACAAAGTTAAATGGCAATTCAAAATCGAGAGACATAACTGAAAGATGTTAATACTATTAAAGGCTGACATGTCTTCATCTCCATCTATATCCTCACATGACGAATCCGACCGACCGCTGCTCCTTTCCATACTTAGCCAATTTTATGCCCGCAGTTGCCGGGTTGGCGCCTTCGAACTTTGTTGCTTCTTGTTCTGTCATATACATCTTGCACTCAAAATTTTCGTGATCTATAATTCCACCGCTGACTCCTTGGCCCTTTTTCTCTTTTCTTCTTCCCGTGTATTATCGCTTTCTGGTTATATACTTATTGGCCTTTCTATGATCCCGGGTTCCAGCGTTGGCGGGCTGACATATCTTCATCTCCATCTATATCCTCGCATGACGAATCTGATCGACCGTTGTTCCTTTCCATACTTAGCCAATTTTATGGCCGCGGTTGGCGCTTTTGAACTCTATTGTTTCTTGTTCCGTGATATACATCTTGCACTCAAAAATTCCATGATCTATAATTCCACCGCGGACTCCTCGAACTCGCAGGCTTCACTTTACCACAGTTCACAAATGTTTCAAAGTATCTGTCGTTGCCTTCCATCCCCACTAACTTCTTGTCCTTCCTAATATACACTAGTTATGCTCTTACTAGTGACAATTGAACACATTGGTACAAAATAGTTGGCATCCGACCCTCCGCGATATACAAATTGACAACCGGATTCTAACATCGTTCCCTCTTCCGTGTTACAGATTATGCATTCAAATGTTCTAAGCGATACAATTTGATCGTCGGGGCCTCACCTCTTTTGGGGAGACCTTGTCACCCTATTTTGGATCCTCGTGTTGATGGGTTCACGAAATCTCCAATTTTTGGTCACTATTTCGGGTTGGTGCTTTCGAACTCTACTGCTTCTTGTTCCATGATATACAGCTTGCACTCAAAATTTTCGTGATCTACAATTCCACTACAAACTCCTTAGCCCTTTGTCCCTTACTCGCCTTTCTATGATCGTGGGTTCCAGCGTTGGCGAGCTGACATATCTTCATCTCCATCTATATCCTCACATCACGAATCCGACCGACCGTTGTTCCTTTCCATACTTAGCCAATTTTATGGTCGCGGCTGTCGGGTTGGTGCTTTCGAACTCCGCTGCTTCTTGTTCCATGATATACATCTTGCACTCAAAACTTTCGTGATCTACAATTCCACTGCAGACTCCTCGAATTCCATACTTATGCCACTTTTTTCAATTGCAGATTCCTGGATAGGCGACCTCACGTTTGCACCTCCATTGTTCTGTGTCCTGCAAACATTACCCGGACTTCCGCGATACACAAATTTCCCTCTGGACTGTCCTATCGTACCCTCTTCGGTGTTACACGTATTGCACTCAAAAAATTCTGAGACATCCAATTTGACCCTCACGCCCTCACCTCAAACAATTGTACCTTGTAACCCTAGTTTGAAGCCCGCCCGACCGCTTTCCATAATTAGACACTCCTTAATTGCGCTTTCCCGTCCCCTCCACCTCCGTACTTCTTTCTTAATATGCAATTAGAAACCTTTCATGCTAACATCTCACCATGCAGGAACCGTGAACAATGTCATTAATGAGCGAAATGCTCGAGGAGATCTCCCATTAATACGCATTAAACCAAGATCTGCGGAGAGTTATATTGTCCCTTCCGATTGTTCATCTCAAACACAGGTCGTCGCGTTGGCCCGTTCAAGAAATCTACAATGCTTAATCGCTCATTGTTGTATCTACCATGTTCGCACTTCTTTGTGTGTGCAATTACTAGTCTTTAATGTTAACATTGCATCATGCAACAACCGTCGAAATTGTCATTAATAAGCGAAAGTCTCGAGGAGATCTGCCATTCACACGTATTTGGACCAAGATTTGCGCAACGTTATATTATTTCTTCCAACTTTTCATTTCATTCATCGTCTAGAGCAAAAAAACGTTCTTGTAAACTTATGGCAGCAGGTCGACAACAGTTTTGTGGAGATACAGTAAATCTTTTCGGACATCAGGACCAAAACTTCCAATGGTCCAGGGCATACTTTTACTATTCATCCCGTTCCGCCCAAAACGAAGTGATTTGGACCTCTGGAATCGCTCGTGCAGGCTGCGTCCCTGAGGATTTTTACTGTAAGGAGGTGGTCTCTTGGTGCGCAAAAAAATATATTCCAAGCCAAAGAATTATTCCACTACGCAACCATTCCCCTGTTTCTTTGTCACCTCAGGTCTTCCGCAAGATGTTAAAATTGCCCGAGCCAACATTGACCTTCAAAGGACAAGACTGCAAGCAGTTCCTAAAAAAACATGATAACAGGTTGGACATCTTAGCCGAGTTCCTCGAAGACCCGACAACAGTTCCTGAAGATATCACAAAGTTGCATGTAAGTTCCTTTAGAAATCCATTCCAGGAAACTGCTTGGTTGTTTACAAGAATAATGGGACAGGCATCCATGACAAACATTTCCCATATAATTGTTTATATTTTGTATTTCACAGTCAAGGAACAATTCATTTTCGATTGGGGGAAGCTAATTTCCATTGAAATCTGTTCCCAGTTGTCACGATTCAAAGAATCAAATAAATTTTATATGTCATCCTACTTGATTTTCGCAATAGTGCATTGTTGTCTGTTTCCAAAACTGTCTCTTTCCAAGAAAATAAACTAGGGATTCGACCCAGTAACATTCTGGTACAAGGCCCTGTGGAGGCACAAGGCCTCCCATTGTTTTTATGAAGTTTTTAATGACTTTGTCTTAGTTTTCAAAGATTTATTGTTATCCATGCCACATCACGGACAAGATGTTTGTTGCAGAAATAGCAAGGCAATACAACCACTGGTTGCATTTTTTCCATGACAAGAAAATAAAACAGTTCATTCCTTTGCCCTGGAAAGTCGGGGACTTTGTGTGCAGAAACGTCAACAAGATTGACGAATTCGCATGCCATTTCAAGAACTTGAACCTAACATATGTTGAAAGGC
>SNQJ01S0021197.1:147669-187669 GCA_010110895.2 Picea sitchensis | reverse complement strand
GTCTATATTGATGTCATCTTGTTTTCTTTATCAATCCATTTATTATACCTCTTTAAGTAGAAAACTCTAACCAAACACTCATAACTTCCAATCTCTTCTTTTCAGGTCTTCCTCTCTACTGTCACACACTTCTTCTTTCTACATTCCTAATTCTTGTACTTATTTATTTTTATGGTCCGTGAGAGCCCCAATCCCAGTCTATATGACAAACGCATTTAAATTTCCAAAAATATGGAACAGATTCCAGAAATATGTAACATACATTATTAATTTTTGATAAATTTCAAAGAAAACTAATTCAGGAATGTTGAATTTTTTGTGTCCAAGAATTCTATCAGAAATATGAAACTTTGATAAATTTCAAAGAAAATGGAAAATATTCTATTGCGTGAATATCCGCTGTTATTTCTTTTTATGGTTTGCAGGAGCCCCAATCACAGTCTATATGTCAAACGCATTTAAATTTCTAGAAATATGGAACAGATTCCATAAATATGTAACAAATATTATTAATTTTTGATAAATTTCAAAGAAAACTAATTCGGGAATGCTAAATTTTTTGTGTCCAGGAATTCTATCAGAAATATGAAACTTTGATAAATTTCAAAGAAAATGGAAAATATTCTATTGCATGAAACATAAATATGGAACAGATTCCAGGAATATTGTTTTGATAAATTTCAAAGAAAACTAATTCGGGAATGCTAAATTTTTTGTGTCCAGGAACCTTTGTACTATCTTTCCTGTACTATCAAAAAATTTGTATATGATACACACATACTTCAAAGTTATTTTTAGTGTTGTTATTTGCAACATTTTCATGCCTACTCATCTTCAAATACTTTGAAAGATCTTGGAACCATTTCATTTAATTTTACTTTAATGTATTTTACTTTTATGCCTATTCTATTGTATTTGAATTTTTAATGTGTATGCTTCAGAAATATGGAACATATTCCAGATTTTTCATAGATTTCAAAGAAAACAAGAACCTTTGTTGCTTCAGAAATATGGAACAGATCCAACCTTCAGGAACCTTTGTACTTGTACTATCAAAAAAATTGTTTCATGCCTACTCATCCTCAAATACTTCCATTTCATTTAATTTTACTTTAATGTATTTTACTTTTATGCCTATTCTATTGTATTTGAATTTTTAATGTGTATGCTTCAGAAATATGTAACAGATTCCAGATTTTTCATAGATTTCAAAGAAAATAAGAACCTTTACTTTTATGCCTATTCTATTGTATTTGAATTTTTAATGTGTACTATCTTTCCTGTACTATCAGAAAAATTGTATATGATACACACATACTTCGAAGTTATTTTTAGTGTTGTTATCTGCAACATTTTCATGCCTACTCATTTTCAAATACTTTGAAAGATCTTGGAACCATTTCTTTTAATTTTACTTTTATGCCTATTCTATTGTATTTGAATTTTTAATGTGTATGCTTCAGAAATTTGGAACAGATTCCAGATTTTTCATAGATTTCGAAGAAAACATGAACCTTTACTTTTATGCCTATTCTATTGTATTTGAATTTTTAATGTGTATGCTTCAGAAATATGAAACAAATTCCAGATTTTTCATAGATTTCAAAGAAAACAAGGACCTTTGTTACTTCAGAAATATGGAACAGATCCAACCCTTTGTTACTTCAGAAATATGGAACAGATCCAACCTTTGTTTAATATCCTATTGTATTTGAATGTTTATGACAAAAGTTTTCTAAGTACCATGTTTAAACTATATACACCCAGGAAACACCCTAGGAAAAAACTTCCTCGTTCGCATATTAACGTGAGGGGTCATCTACAAGCCAAATATCACAAAGTCATCCTCTGCATGGATACCACATATACCACAACTTGCTTCAGTGCATTTATTCCCATTCTAACCTGATAGGGACTACGCTGCCATGCAACCTTGTTTGATATCATCATCCACTATTTCACTGTTATTTTTTAAAAATTTATTTACTTAACTTTATTTCTTTTAACTCTATTAAAATAAGTTTAATATACTTAATTCATGTCATTATGTCACAAGGTTTTCTCACTTTGAAGGTCCTTATTATACCTGCCGATAGGCAGTGTATATAGCGATCGATTAGGGTTGAATATATATTACTTTCCCCGTTGACCAGAAATTTCTCACTATTTTCTAAAGTGTTACATTATAATCTTATTTTTTTTAAATTTTTTTCAAACATTTAAATCTACTTAAATCTTTTATCTCTGATGTGATTGGTTTATAACTTGAAGTCTTATTCTAGCTCTGAGGGCGAACATTTATGTCTCCATAAATTATGCACGTATATGTCAGTTGCCACCGATTTTGTATATGCCAGTTGCCATCGATTTTGTAGAGGTGGTTGCTGTATGTGAAGGTTAGTTTCTGTGCCCAATAACTTAAAATCCACCAAATCTAAGTCCTCTCAATGTACCAAATCTATGGCTGTCATGATTACAATTTTCATTAACACTCTGGGATATTTTAATGTTTAAAGAAAAGAAGAGTATTGAACTAGTTATCATATATATAAATATAATTTTTAAATATGATGTCTAAGAACAGAGTTGATAAAGATCAAGTGCATATCAATATAAGATTTTAATATCCTATATTACTTGAAAAATATTAAAGTAAGAAAACAATTTAATTAGTGGAATCTAAGATTTGGATATATCAATTAATTTAATAAAATTTTCATAATAGAAAAAATCAATAATTTTGGAAAAAGATAAAATTAATTGCGGTGAATACATACTAGCAGTTAATGTGATGGGAAAAATATCACATTTTCATTTGTACAACTCTTATATCATTATACCTGCATAACAGCCTTGTTTGATATCATCATCACATACTACAGCCTTGTTTGATATCATCATCCACTATTTCACACGGTTAAATTTTTTAAATTTATTTGCCTAACTTTATTTTTTTTGATTCTACTAAAATAAATTTAATATACTTAATATTTATATATTTTGAAATAGATTTTATAAAAAAAATAATTTTTTCTTCTTAATTGTTAATTGTTATGATAATATTCCTTTCCCATCAACTTTTTCATTATCAATTATTATCTACTCTAACAAATATTTTAATTTAATAACTTATATTCTAAACTCTATTGCATTTAATGTTACTATTTATATATTTTGAAATAGATTTTATAAAAAAAATATTTTTTCTTCTTAATTGTTATGATAATATTCCTTTCCCATCAACTTTTTCATTATCAATTATTATCTACTCTAACAAATATTTTAATTTAACAACTTATATTCTAAACTCTATTGCATTTAATGTAACTTATTAATCACCTTTTTAACGGTAAGTAATTGTTAAAAGTGATTAATAGTTGTAATTGTTAAAAGTGATTAAAAACTATTAATCCTAATGGATGCAATCCCTCTTGTGTTTACCGTTTCATGGGTAAGCAGCACTCGTTGGCTCATTAAATTCAAGCTTGGAATCCTTCGTTTATACATTCAAATAACGAGGGAGTCGAAGAAGGTGACATAATAACTTCAGGGCAGCGGCCATTAAAATTACAGGGGTAGAGCGATCATCAATACAAGGTAATCTGCCATCCAAACCCTTAAGTTCAAGTAGTCCTTTAACTTCACGCAAATGCAATACACAGCAGAAACGGTTCAGTCCCTATCTCAATGTTTTCTCCAAACCCTAGTCCCAAACCCTGAACCCAGAAGGCAAGCAGAAGAGTTTCTGAAGCGGGCTTCTGATCAGCCCGGCTATGGTATCACCATTCTGCAGCTTCTCTCGGAGGCTTCAGTGGATGAACAAGTTAGACAGGCGGCAGCAGTTAACTTCAAAAACCATGTGAGGAACCACTGGGCGCCACCAGACCCCGATTCTCCCCCGGAATCCCCGTCAATTCAAAACCCAGAGAGGGAACAGATTAAAGCTCTCATAGTTAGGTCTATGCTGAGTGCCCATCCGCGTATACAGAGTCAGCTTAGCGAAGCATTAGCCATTATAAGCAAACATGATTTCCCTAAGACCTGGCAAACCCTGCTTCCCGAGCTCGTGACGAATCTTCAGTCGTCTGCCGATTATGCTGTCATCAATGGGATTCTGAATACTGCAAATTCAATCTTCAAGAAGTTTCGTTACCAGTATAAGAGCAATGATCTGTATATCGATCTTAAGTATTGCCTGGATGGGTTCGCTGCGCCCTTGCTGGAGGTTTTCCTTCGGACCGGGCAGCTTATTGTATCCAATATGCAGAATGCGACCGTTCTTAGGCCTCTGTTTGAATGCCAGAGGCTCTGCTGCAGGGTCTTCTATTCTTTGAACTTTCAGGAGCTCCCAGAGTTTTTCGAGAATCATATGAAGGAATGGATGGCGGAGTTCCGCACATATTTGACCACTCCGTACCCTGTTCTTGAAGATGCCGAGCGGGACAAGGAGGGTATCGTAGACCAGCTTAGGGCCGCCATTTGCGAGAATATCAACCTTTACATGGAAAAGAACGAGGAGGAATTTCAGGAATATTTGAAGGATTTTGCTTCGGCAGTCTGGAGTTTGTTGATGAATGTTTCCACTGCTTCGAGTCGTGATAGGTTGGCTGTTACTGCTATCAAATTTTTGACAACTGTGAGCAAAAGTGTACACCATACATTGTTTAGCAGTGTGGATATTTTGCGACAGATTTGCGAGAGTATTGTGGTACCCAATGTCATGATCAGGGAGGACGACGAGGAGCTGTTTGAGATGAATTATGTAGAATATATTAGAAGAGATATCGAGGGCAGTGATCTTGACACAAGAAGGCGAATGGCTTGTGAATTAGTGAAAGGACTTGCAACTCATTATAAGGAACAAGTGATGGCTATGGTCTCCATGCACATACAGAACATGCAGGCCAAATATGTCACCAATCCGGCAGAGAATTGGAAGGAGAAGGATTGTGCGATTTACTTGGTTGTTTCTCTATCAACTAAACAAACTGCTGGAGTTTCCGTAAGTACCGACTTGATCAATTTTGAGCAGTTCATCTTGACCATGATAATGCCAGAGTTACAAAGTGAGGATGTGAATGCACAACCATTGTTGAAGGCAGATGCATTGAAGTTTCTGACCACTTTTCGCTATCAGATTCCCAAGACCAGTGCTTTGAGTATCATGCCTCATTTGATGAAGTTCCTTTTGTGTGAATCAAATGTCGTTCATTCATATGCTGCTAATTGTATTGAGAAGATGCTACTTGTTAAAGATGGTCGGCAGCTTCAGTATACTTCTGCAGACATTAATCCCTTCCTTCAGCCCCTAATGACTAATCTTTTTAATGCACTTAAATTGCCGGAATCCCAAGAGAATCCCTATGTCATGAAATGTATCATGAGAGTTGTGGGTATTGCAGACCTTACTGGTGACCTGGCAATTGGTTGTCTTACAGGTCTAACATCCATCCTAAATGAGGTCTGTAAGAATCCAAAAAATCCTAGTTTCAATCATTATTTATTTGAGTCAGTTGCTGCCTTAATGAGAAGATCATGTGAAAGAGAACCAGGATTGATTCCGAGTTTTGAGGCAAATCTGTTTCCTGTCTTACAAACCATTTTGGTTCATGATGTCACTGAATTTGTACCATATGCTCTTCAGTTGTTGGCTCAGCTTATTGAGATAAATCGGCCTCCTCTTCCTACAACCTACATGCAGATTTTTCAGCTTTTTCTCTCTCCTGAGTCCTGGCAAAAGAAAGCCAATGTCCCAGCCCTTGTACGGTTATTGCAGGCCTATTTACAAAAGTCCCCTCGGGAACTGACTCAGGAAGGGCCTCTGAGTCAAGTGCTGGGAATATTTAACAAGCTTGTTTCGTTGAAGAGTACAGATCATTTAGGTTTTTTCATACTGAACACCATTATAGAAAATTTAAGCTATGAAGTCATATCTCCTTATTTATGTCACATATGGAGTGCCCTTTTCATTCGACTCCAAAATCAGCGCACTGTCAAATTTGTCAAGTCAGTTATAATTTTCATGTCCCTTTTTCTGGTGAAGCACGGACCTGGAGCTCTCGCCGACTCTATCAATTCAGTTCAGACAAATATTTTCCCAGCGATTTTGGAGCAGTTCTGGGTAACCACACTGAAATCAATCACAGGAGTTCTTGAGACGAAGTTGTGCTCAGTTGCATCTACTAGACTTTTATGTGAATCTCCAACACTCTTGGCAGATACTAGTGCTGCACTCTGGGGAAAAATGCTTGATAGCACCATGAGTCTCCTTGCAAGGCCAGAGGAAGATAGGGTAGAGGAGGAGATAGAAATGCCAGATTTGGAGGAAACTGTTGGTGGATACACTCCAGCATTTGCCCAGCTTTACAATGCTGGAAAGAAAGAGGAGGATCCGGTCAAAGAAATTAAAGATCCCAAGGAATTTTTGGTAACTTCATTGGCAAGAATATCAGCACAGGCCCCAGGGAAGTATCCCTCCATCATTCAACAGTCACTGGAACCAGCCAATCAAGCTGCACTTGCTCAGTTCTGCAGTCGTTATGGATGTACT
The DNA here is from genome assembly GCA_010110895.2 of Picea sitchensis. Lineage (NCBI taxonomy): Eukaryota > Viridiplantae > Streptophyta > Pinopsida > Pinales > Pinaceae > Picea > Picea sitchensis. The sequence continues at coordinate 181,119 of SNQJ01S0021197.1, read as the reverse complement.
ATTGTCTAGGTAAGATGTCTCTGTTTTCTGTTCTTTTTGTTCATCTATGGACAATCCTTTTGCCATTGCAGAGTACCTGTTAACTAGACATATTTTCTGTCTTCACATATAATGACTAGTTAGATTTAGTAAATTTCAAAGTAGAAACCGATTTTTGTACTAGACATATTTTTTGTCTTCACATATAATGACTAGTTAGATTTAGTAAATTTCAAAGTAGAAGCCGATTTTTGTTTTTTGGTAAATGAAAAATTTATATTGCTGAAACTATACAGCGGAATACACCATGCTGACCCTGGAAAATGGGCTCTTTTTAATTTTGTAGGAAGGTCCCAAACCCCAATTTAAGTGTTTGAAAATGGCCATTGTTGCCTCCAGAAATTGCCAACAAAAATAGAAATGTCTTTTTCATTAAGCATCCAGGCTATTCTGAAGGTTACTGTTTTGCATATCATACCAAACCTATCTATGTTTCTAGTGTTGCATTAACATACACAATATTGAGTTTGAGTGAAAAACTTATCTTCCTTTAAATACCTTGGACTGGTACCTTTCTGCCTCTATGTCAGGTTCCCATTGGATTCTATGTGCTATTTTTTTGTCTGTAGTGCTACTAACCTCGTTCCAAAATTGGCTGTGATAGCTTACCTGGACAGCCACTACATTGGTCAGGATCTTCATTTTAATTTCCCAATGGAGATATCTTTGTTGAGCCTCCTCCTTCTGCCCAACTATTACTTGATGGTTGATTTCCTCTGAGGGCCGTGTTTGGAACACAATCTGATGATGTCTCTACTTCAGCTTGAGAGTGTCAAAGACCTTATCGTCGAGCCTGTTGATCCTAAATGTTTCGGAGGCTACAACCTTGTTCTGAAGATGAGAACATCTCCACCAATCACCCTCAGGAAGTTTATGGCCCCAAGGTAGATCGGGGAGACAGTCTTGCTTCCTGGGAGTAGATAATACAAAATCTGTTTGTGATGCCTGTAGTGCACGTCTAATACATGACAAAGTCTTGCAAAGCCCTCTTTTACTAATAATGATGATTATAACATCAGCCCTGAATCTTATTGCTCTATTGAGAATAGGAAGGAGATAAGACTTCTGGTAAGTGGTCTGAACAGGCTGTAAATCATAGTAAAGCAAAATGCCAGGCACAGTGACAGTATCTAGAACCCCAGCAATAGGTATAGCCCACATGGAGAAAAGCTTGGATGAATGAGCCAGATGCTTAATATCCTTGTCACTGACCCTGCTCATCCTTAATATTACATATTTCTCATATATCTTTTTTCTGTCAATATTAAATTCATGTTAATGATGTCTGCGAAATGTTGATCTTGCCAAATCATTGTCTCAGGGTTGAAGAACTAGACAATCCTCTTCACTGTAGTTATCCATATTTTACCTTCAATAAGGTAGGAGGAATTTTCTCCTTTAGGACTCTCACTTAAAGGTTCAATCTGTGGATGCCCTTTTTGCAATCAATCGATCCATTGATAGGTTTGAATTCTGTAGATATCAGGAAATATAATGTTTGTAAACAACATCTTAACCAAAGACCATAAAGGTAAACTGACCCTTATGCATATATATATTTCTTTCAAGTGATTTCCTTACCTCGTTGTGGAAGTCTCCCAGCCAATGGATTTATACTCAGAGCAATCTTCATCATCTTAAGGCCTAGATGGTAACAAAAGCATCAATCACTGTTAACATTAAGTTCTCTCAAATAAAGGAACCATCCTTTTAAACTATCTGAGCTTGCATCTGATATTATTAGTTGCTGATAACTATCTGAGTTTGCATTTGATACAACAATTTTTTTCTAGGAGATGTGCTTCACCTTAGGAGTACTGCCCCTCTGTGGTTGTTCTAGGCACTGCTCATGAGTTTGTACAAATTATTTGTCACTTGTGCTCAATGGCAAACCAATGCTAGTTTTTACAATGAAAGTAACTCCAAACAAACATCAACACATTTTTTAAAACAGAAGCCACTTTGTCATTCTACAATTGTGCGATATCTGAAGACTGACATAGTTGATTAGCTCTGACTCTTACCATAAAAAAACTATAAAAAAGGCTTCGGAAAAGCAAGTTACGCCCCTTAAAAATTTAGGCTTTCAAACTGATCAAAGTCAGCTGTCCATACATTCCAATAGTCCATATTTTGTTGTTTTTGGTAGGTAAAGCCCTTTCTATTGGGCTGGAGAGGGTACAGAACTTCATATCCAGTGCAGAGAGGGTGCTATTTCTGTATTTGGTACTGGGAGTGGACCAGCTGGGTTTTGAACCTGGGCCGTTATTGTGACAAACACTTCAACTTGCCACTGTATCAAAGCCAAAAGGACTAATAATCTATTTTGTTAATCAGCCTAAAATCCGGAATAACACCATAAAGGTAAACCAGCCCCTATGCCTGTGTGTATGCCTTTCAGGTGACTGCTTTACTTTGTCGTGGAAGTCTCATAGCCGATGCTTTTACAGCCACGGTAGCCTTCATCATTGTCAGGTCTAGATAGTAATACAAGCATAAACCACCTTCAACATTAAGTTCTCTCAAACAATGGAATCACCCTTTTAAAATTATCCAAGGTTGCATCTGATATTATAAGTTGTTCCTGCAACAATCTTTTCCTTAGGAGATGTGCTTCACCTTGGGAGTACTGCTGCTCTGGTTGTTCTAGGCACTGCTCACAATTTCCTACAAATTATTTGTCATTCGTGATCGATGGCAAATCAATGCTGGTTTCTAATTTTCTAGTAAAAAATTAACTCCAACAACATTAAGACATTTTTTAAAACAGAAGCCATTTTGTAACAGGACATGGCCCCCAGGGGTGCTGTGTCTGTATCCTGTGTGTCAGACACGTGACATGCTAGGACACATGTCCGACACTGACATGCTAGAGCCTAGGACACATGTCCAACACTTGTTTGGCACATGTCCTGTCTGTATCCTGCGTGTTGGACACGTGACACACTAGGACACGTGCCCTGGACATGTCCTACCTGTTTGACTCTAAAAAAACATTTTTCATTGTGATTTTCTCACTTTCAGCTGTGGAAAGAGCTCCTACGGTCTCTCATTGTGCAGGTGAAGGGTAAAATTGAGATTTGAAGGGATTCCAAGTGTTTTGTAAATGTTCTATTTTCCAAAAAAGTTGGATCTTTATGTCTATATTTCATTGATGTATTTGTAATTTGTAATTATATATATATATATATATATATATATATATATAATGTGTCCTTGCCCTGTTTCCAGGGTCGATATGTCCCATGTCAGACACTTGTATTTCCATGTCCTCCCCGTGTCCTTGTGTCATGTGACTTAGTTGTGTAGATATCTAACATAATTGATTAGCTCTGACTGATACCATAAAAAAACTATCAAAAAGTCTTTGGAAAGGCAATATACGACCATTAAAAAAGTTTGGCCTTTTGAACTGATCAAAAGAAGCTGTCCATACATTTCAATTGTCCATATTTTGTTGTTTTTGGTAGTTAAAGCCCTTTTTTTGGGCTGGAGATGGTACAGAGCTCCATATCCAGTACAGAGAGAGGATATGGAGCTCTGTATTGGTACCGGGAGTTGGTCCTCCGGGTTTGAACCTGGGTCATCATCATGGCAGGCACTCCAACTTGTCACTAGACGAAATCCAAAAGGTCTAATCATCATTTTGTTAGTTAGCCTAAAATCCAGACTTTGCCAACATGCCTTTCTACAATTGTAGCTGTTTCTGTCAGTAAAATTTATATCAGCATTTTTTATGTTACTTTTTCTGTCTCTGCACTTAGTATTTTGCTTTTCAAATATGGATTATGTACTTGAATACATGCACTGAGGATCTCCCTGGGTTTAGTTTCGGGCAGGACTTGCCAACTTTGTCACTTACAGGAGCTTGAGACAGCTGCATCTTGTCTTCAGGTGCCCCCTTTACTATGAGATCAAATGTCATTATTCCTGCCTTTTTTGGGATTTGAGCAGTTCCTTCTCCACTTTCCTTTTCTACCCTGACCAGAGATGCCTTGCTCTCTCTCTTCACGAGAGCAGTGCTCAGTTTTAGATCTCAATCTTTTTTTATGAGATGTGCTTCACCTTAGGAGTATTGCTTCACCTGTGGTTTTTCTAGCCACTGCTCATCATTTTCTACAAATTATTTGTCACTTGTGCTCAATGGCAAATCAATGCTAGTTTTTACAACTAAGGTAACTCCAAATAACATTCACACATTTTTTGAAACAGAATCCATTTTGCCATTTTGCAATTATATATATATGATATATCTGACATAGTTGATTAGCTCCGACTGATACCATAAAAAAATTAAAAAAATACTTAGGAAAAACAAGTTATGGCCTTTAAAAAGTTAGGATTTCAAATTGATCAAAGGTAGGGCACCTAACTCTGTATTTTACTGGGAGTGGGCCAGACGTATTTTGATCCTGGGTCATCATTGTGACAAGCACTTCAACTTGCCACTAGAACAAAGCCAAAAGGATTAATCATCAATTTTGTTAATCAGCCTAAAAGCTGGAATTTGCCAACAAGCCTTTGTAGTATGTACTATGTACAATTTTAGCTATTTCTCTCAGTAAAATTTTATGAGCATTTTATATGTTACATTTCTGTCTCTGTACATAGTATTCTGTATTTCGAATATGGATGATGTACTTGGAATAATTAAACTAGTTCATTAAACTGTACACAACTTGCATATGTAAGCACCTATTATGCTGCACCGATTTTCATCTCATTGAAGCACTAGAGAATCCTCTTCCTTGTAGTTATTAATCTTTTGCATTTTCTTCTTTAGGACTCTCACTTAAAGGTTCAATTTCTGGCTGTCATATTTGCCATACTGGGAAATGTGTTTGTAAACAGCATCTTAACCAAATATATTATAAATAACAACATAAAGGTAAATCAACCCCTAGGTCTATGTTTATGCCTTTCAAGTGACTTCCTTACTTTGTCGTGGAAGTCTCCCAGCCAATGGATTTATAGTCATGTTGACCTTCATCATCTTAAGACCTAGATAGTAATACAAACCTAGATAGTAATACAAGCATCAACTGCCTTCAACATTGAGTTTTCTCAAATAATGGAATCGCCCTTTCAAAATTATCTGAGGTTGCATCTGATATTATGAGTTGCTCATGCAATAATCTTTTCCTTGGGAGATGTGCTTCACCTTAGGAGTACTGCCCCTTTGGTTGTTTTAGGCACTGCTCACAATTTCATAGAAATTATTTGCCACTTGTGCTAAATGGAAAATCAATAGAGTACTGCCCCTTTGGTTGTTTTATGCACTGCTCACAATTTCGTACAAATTATTTGTCACTTGTGCTAAATGGCAAATCAATGCTGGTTTCTAACTTTTTACTAAGATACTCCGGAGTCCGAACACCATTAACACATTTTTGGAACAGAAGCCACTTTGCCATTCTACAATTGTGTAAATATATGACATAATTGATTAGTTCTGATCTAAGTTGCATGACAAGTCCCTCAAGGGGTTTGTGTTTGTATCCCGTGTGTCTGACATGTGACATGCTACGACATGTGTCAAACACGTTTGGCAGGTGTCCTGATGTGTCTGACACCAAGGCCTGAAAAAGATACATGGGATTTTTCCTGATGAAGACAAAAAGGTGGGATGTGTTTCCTGATGATATGGGTTTGGACAACAGTGTTGAGTTGGCATTAGCCAACTTGGATCTAATGAACTAATGTTAAGAGTTGGTCACTTTTGATGATGGTGAACCTCTTCAGGGGTCATCCTCCACAATGTTACACTTATCGTTATCAGGAATTTATCGCCGGGGTCCAAAATTGAAATTATCGGTAATATCGGGGAAATTATCGGGAAACTTTAAAAAATACAAAAATAATCATTTTTTTTCAACGTTTTAAACTTCTAAAGCAACATCAACATCAAACAAACACATTGTGACATAAATATGAAAATAAAACTGCAATATAAGATATATAAGATGTTAAGTGGTACATCAAACATCGATACTGAAATATGATATTTGTCTTGACTCCTGAGTCATAAAATTCCTAATAAGATAATACAAAATCACATCAAAACAAAAATAAATGTATCTCACGAGATGATTATCATGAGGCATCTAGTTACTACAAGCCTACAAGGCTAATCATGATGCACTAAGATATCAATGATTCCCTCTACCCCTTTTATGGGTGTTAAATTTATAGCAGCTGCAAGAGCCATTCTCCGGGAGGATGGCAAAGACCCTAGCTGAGATCTAGGGCCCCCAGTGCACTCCTGGGGTATTTGGTCTGGGACCAAACAGTGAGTGCCGGATGTTAACTTATAGTAACAAGAGCCATTCTCCCGGAGATGGCAAAGACCCTAGGTCAGAGATCTATAGCCCCAAAGCACTCTCGGTATTTGGTCCTGGGACCAAATAAAGGAGTGCTGCAAAGACTTTAGGGGCTTCTCCCCAAAGATATGACTGGGTTCTAGTTGAGGTTAAGTACCTAAAGCCCCTAGATATGTCTTAGGGCCCCTGAATGTTCAGGTACCCATGTTCTGCATGGGCTGATCCATGGTCTTGTACCATGATGGAAAAGACCCCTTTGTTAGGGCCCCAAGATAATGATCGGGTTCTTGGTCTAGGGACCAAGCGCCAGTAAAGCCCCTAGATAAGCCTAGGGCCCATGGAAATGTTCAAGGTACCCATGCATATGGCATGGATTGATCCTTGGTCTATGACCTTGTTGGTTAAGAGCACCCTAAAGTTCGTATAATACTTGATCCTCTATCAAGTATTTTTATGGTATATGACCTTCCTTGAAGAAGGACATAACCACATGAGGGATAAGTCCCATATGCAAAGATGATGTGCTAATAGGTTCACCATGTAAAATGAAGGAATGAGTATTGCCACCTAGCTAACCCTCTCTTACCCAGCATGTGTTGGTTTGGGGTTTTGTTGTTTCTCAAGGGTTAAAATTAAATTTAAATTTGACTATAACATTACGCGTTTTAAATTTCTAATTTAAAACATGTTATTCTTAATTATATTTATTTTAAACCCTCTCCCTAGCCTAAAACTATAAAAGAAAACCCTACCCCTCTCATTCACAAACACTAGATTTTCTTTGTCTTTTGATGTGAGCGGATCCTCTCCCTCTAGCCAAGGCCCCTTTTCCGCTCTCATGCTCAAGGTCTCCTAAGTCACAGGCAGGAGTATAGTCAAGGGCCCTCCTTTAAGCTCCATATTGTGGTGGAGTATAGTTTCAAGCGCCTCCTCTTTAAGTCTCAAGGTGGTGAGTATAGTCACAATCTCCTTTTATTGGTGAAATCCATTGTAGCAAATGGCCCTGCCCTTTCTTTGTTGCAGTATTGGTTTAGTATAAGCTGTGGCACACAACCCTTATCGCGGCCTATGTTTAACCCGCGGATAACCCTCACTGGAGGGTGCGCCCTCCCTCTCACTGCTTGTGGTCGTGAGGTGCGGCCCCTTTCACTGCTAGCAGTGGCTGATTTTATAAGCGTAATCTCCTCTCAAGCCCAGAGTGTGAGGTCCTCTAGGTGCTGCAATTCTCGCTAGCAAGCAGATAAACATACCGCAAATGCATTTTGCTTGCTATCCGAGGCCATAAGAGTAGACCTACTATCCCCTCACGGTGTGATGTGTGAGTCAACCTTCTTGCTGTGTTGAAATCTTAGGGTACCTAATCTTCACCTCCCGGCCGCAGAATGAGGGCTTCATTCAATCGATTCCAAGATAGGTCTTTGTTGTTTGTTTGAGGGTTTGTTCTTGTGAAATCTTTTGGTGGCAAGAAAAGTTCTTCATTTGAAAGAGATTCACCTCTTTATGGTGGATAAATGAATCAACCTTTGTCTCCAGTATAATACAAAATGGTTCTTCTGCATCTCTTGTGGTGTTTGTGACTTCTTCAGAGGTAAGATTTTAAGACTAGGTGTTGTCAACAATGCCTTTCAGATCTGAACTTTGTTTTGATTTCAGTACTGTTTTGATCTATATATAGATTTGTGTATCAGCATTGACAGTTTTTAGATCTGAACTTTGTTTTGACTGTAGAACTAATTGGCCTATCTAGACTTGTGTTTCAGCATTGACATCTATTGGATCTGAACATGTATATTGAGTTTACCTCTTGTTTCTATAATTGTGATTAACTGTTTATGATCAGTTTGTTTTAGATCTGTAGATCTATGTAAAGTCTAAGTCCAGCGTTATAGATCTGAACCACTGTCTTACTCTTTATCTATGTCATCAGATCTCTTAGATCTGTATAAGTTTTTTTCCAGCATTGAAGATCAGATCTATTCTAATCTACTTAGATCTGGGCACACTTGGGTGTTTTCTCCATCCATTTAGTGTAGACTTGTTTTATTGATATAAGATCTAGTTAAAATTAAAAAGATACTTCTGTTCTGCTTTACTACCCTAATTCTAACAATGGGAAAAGGTCATCGCTCGTGCTTTTCCTCTAGAAGTAGTAGGTGTACGTGTTGAGGCTGATCCTGCTGTGGTAGGTGCAATTCCTGGGGATAAGGAGTCTAAGGTGGAAGATGTAGTGGGATGTCTTCCACCTTTTCCCTAATTGGCAGACTCCCAACTCTTTGTGGAGTTTGTGGCATTGGCTCGATAAAACTCTCAATGTCCTCCTACTGCTCCAAATCTGTCTCTCCTATAAGTGGAAGATCCTCTGGCTCTGACACCTCCTCCCCCTCCAACTCATCAACATCATGCTCCAACCACTCAGGTGCGTCCTCCATGACAGGGTCCTCAGTCTCCACCCTCCACGGACTCGTGGTGTCAATCGAATCCAATACAATGGCATCAGTGTCAGATACTTTGTTTATCTACTTCATCCACAACCTCAGATTGTAGTAGACATAGATCATGTCATTGAGGCGGTGGACATATAACTTGTATGAAGGACAATTTGTAATTAGAGGATGAATCATGATGTCCCATGGGCATAAATTAAAATTAATGAGATCATTAAAATTAAAATTTTAATTTGAACATTTCTAACCTGTTGCGCTTCTTGGAGTGTATCTTTTCAAATACACTCCAATTGCACTCGCACCTTTAAGAGCTGCAAGTTTGACTCAGCACCCGAATGGCAAGTTTTTTCAACTCTGGGACTCTACTTCCATAGCTTGCCCACCAAACATCTATAGAAAATAAATGGAAAGGAAAGAGAACGAATTATATTCCCATTGAGTAACAAATATTTAATAGATAGAAAGGAAAGACATTGAAATTTGAAAGTTTGAAACAAATTGTAGCTTACCTGGCATCGTAGTGGTCCTGTCTTCGATAGCCATCTCATACCCAAATGTCTCAGCACTCGGCTTATATATCTGAATTTGTTTGGAAATCTTCGAGTGCTCAGCAGGAGTCAACACCATCCTCTGAGCACATTGGAAAAATCCATCCATAACCTCTGCATCAAACCTAAATCCACATGCATAAGAGTATGCGGGGTTGAGGTAGAGCCCTGCTGAATGAATTGGACGATGGAGAGTGTTGTTCCATCACCCATAAATCACACTCCATATCTCGGCTCGTTTAGTGAAGCCCTCTTCCCCCTTGTCCTCATAGTATCGATGGATAGCTTCCTTGGCCCTATCCATGGCCTCATACAAGTCGCCCATTTACCAAAGGTTCACCGATAGCACACAATTCTTCTCCCATCCAAAAACTCCGAAAGAAACATCCTCTGCAACTCCAACATAGAATTGTGGAGAGACTAAAGAGTAATGAAGCTTGTTGCAAAACGCGTGATAGCAGGACGAACCAACTCTTTTTTCCCTGTGAACTGTCTCATGAGTGTAAGAACATATGTATGATTATATATATATATATATATATATATATATATATATATTTTGTAACACTCCTAGCCGACTCAACAATTTCCTTGATCCAATGAATTTTTCCCATGCCCTCTAGCATCAAAACAATGTAATGGGCATCACAAGGAGTCTTATATAAGGTCCGATACCTCTCCATGAGCAACTTGCCAACAACAACATAATTAGCAACATTGTTCGTAATTACTTAGACAACATACTGTGGGCCTATCTCCCTGATGAAGTTATCCAACAACTCACATAATAACTGTGCATCTTTAACATATGCAGATGCATAAATAGATTTGATAAACATTGACCCCCTGGGACAATTAACTAAGAAATTGACAATGGACCTGCCCTTCCCATTTGTCCAATCGTCTGACATAATGGTGCATCCTGTGATCTCCCATGATTCCCTCAGCTTGCCCAATCTCTTTGTGCAATCGATCTTTTCCCCTTGAAGGAGAGGCTCTCTCAAGTCATTAAAAGGAAGTCCCTTGTATCCTGGACCAACAATAGCAACAACTTCGAACATGGAGTGGTAGAATGGTTTGTTCGTGGCAATGTTGAATGGTATGTCACTCCATAGAAAACATCTAGCAACAATCTTGTCGGCTTCCTCCTTTTTTTTCACCATTGACCGAATAGAAGGTTGCCCCCTAAGCATTGACCTCCACAAAAAGAAAGGTGAGGATGCCGAGGGGCCAGGCATTATGGAATGTGCGCCCGAGGATTGGCTTTCCCCCACTCCTGAGTTGCTTCCATATCTATTTGCAAGCTGAAGCCTTGTTTGTTCCCTTTGATCTCTCTTCTTATTCATTTCAAAAATGGATTGATTAGCAATGTGGACAAGCTCTGGGCTAGATGCTTTGCAAATCTCTACATCATTCCCTGGGATTTTGGCAAGGTCGTATTTCAAGCGATTGATGCCCCCAAACATTTCTATACCACATAACTTGCAATTCAACCTCATGTTGTTATGGCCATCATAATGTATACCATACTCCCACATTGGGTCCAATGGTTTTGGCATTTTGAAATGTGTGGATCACTGATTAAATTTGTAAACCTATGGGACAAAAAATATGGGGGAAATTTAGAATCTAAATCCACAAAAAACTTCAAAAATGCTACAATTAAACTACCATACCTACATAACTGTTAAATCCTCCATTAAAAAGGGGCAAAGTAAGTTATATCTAATGGACATGCAAACCCTATACTAAATCTTGAAAACAAAGAAAATGAGGGCATAATTTTGTTTACATACCTAGTTCAATGGATATGGTAGATTGGAGTAGATCGTCACTCCAAAAATGCTTACTTGATGGCTGAAAACTATGGATTTTCCTTGTTTGCTTGATGGAAAATGGTTACAACACCATTAGAGCTAAAACCCCACAAGCTACATTTGCAAAATGAGGAAATAAAACCCCAAAACCGGTTTTCTAAGCCAAAAGGCGCGCAAAAACTTAGCAGGCCGATAATTTGCTTCGACTCGCGATATTATCTGGAATTTCTCGGGGGAATTTCTCACGATAATTTCTCGCGATATTATCGGGAAGCTTGTGTTTGGCGATATTATCGCGATAAGTGTAACACTGATCCTTCACACTAGTAGATGCAAAGCTTGGATTGGATATTGAGGAGGAGAAGGACGGAAGAGAGAGTAGTGGCTGTGGTGGTGATTTTGATGATTTGGACATGGAGGAGGACCACTGACAGTGACAATCTATGAGATTCTTCCATCTATGGTTCTAGTATCTACTGTATTTTGTATTTTCCATTGGCATTACCACCTATAGTATCAGTGACTCAGTAACTATGTAATCCAGTTTGATTTTGATGACATCAAATGACTTAATCAGAAACTGCAATTTATGGTTCTGACTACTAAACTTCTATTTTACGACATATGTGTATTAAATATTCTAATTTATTGTGTGTTTGAAACTTTGATCATCATTGATGTAGTAACTAGTTGTATCAATGTTTTGTAATGTTCCAGTTTTTTTTAAACTTGGATCTTTATAATGTGTCCCCTTTGTCCTTCTTCTGGGGTTGATGTGTCTCATGTCAGATACTTGTATCCCCGTGTCTTCTGTGTCCTATGTCCCAATGTCATGTGACTTAAGCTCTAATTGATACCATAAAAAAAACTATCCAAAAGACTTTGGAAAAGCAAGTTATGACTGTTAAAAAGGTTAGGCTTTTCAAACTGATCAAAGGCAGCTGTCCATACATTTCAAACATTCATATTTTGTTGTTTTTGGTTGCTAAAGTCCTTTATTTTGGGCTGGAGAGGGTACAAAACTCCATATCCAGTACTAAGAGTGGGTGCATAACTTCCTATTTTGTATGTGGAGTATGTTTGTCGGGTTTTGAACTTGGATCATCATCGTGATAAGCACTCCGACTTGTCACTAGACCAAATCCAAAAAGGACTAGTCATCCATATTTTGTTAATTAGCCTAAAAGCCATAATTTGCCAACATGCCTTTCTACAAATGTAGCTATTTCTGTCAGTAAAATTTATATCAACGCTTTTTATGTTTCATTTTCTGTCTTTGCACTTAGTATTTTGCTTTTCGAATATGAATCATGTACTTGAATACACACTCAAGATCCCCCCTGGGTTTAGTTTTGGGTGGTCTCCCACAAAGTCCAGGTAGAGACTTGTCACTAGACCAAATCCAAAAGGACTAGTCACCCATATTTTGTTAATTAGAATTTAGCCTAAAAGCCATAATTTGCCGACATGCCTTTCTATAAATGTAGCTATTTCTGCCAAGTAAAATTTATATCAGTGTTTTTTATGTTACATTTTCTGTCTTTTTACTTAGTATTTCGCATTTTGAATATGGCTTATGTACTTGAATACATTGCCACAGACCACAGACCATGCACCACCACACCTATAGACGGATCAGCTCTGGACAACTCCCGAGCCGGGCTCCACACTGTGGTTGGACTACCCCCCATATTCAATTTAGTAGCCAAGTTTCTATTAGGAGTTTCTTCCCCTTGGCCTTGGATGGCAGGAGAGAGGGGCTCCCTTGATCATATGCTTCCTTAGGATTGTACAGCTGGGTTGTCTTAGCCCTGGTCATTCCCTCGAGGATGTCATGCGCCATTGCATTGGCTCTTTCACAGTGATTGACAACTCCTACGGTGAGCCCACATCTCGGTCTCCTCTCTTGCCCTAGGCCATCAGACCCAACAGGTTTTGATATTCTCCTCTATCTTGCTCAGCACTGAGATTTCTGGTCTCTAGCATTCTCAGTGTATCATTGTACTTACACCATCTTATATCCTTTTGCTAGACTGTTAGTTTATAGTGCTTAGCTATGCTATTAGTTCTTTATTATTTTGCTTTGTGCTTTCAGTATTGATCTAGTAGTTGCTTTTGCACCCCCACATTGTATTTCCACTGCTTGTACCTTTTAGTCCCATGGACCTACTTTTGTTGTCAGTTGCTGGACATCAATGAAATATCTATTAAATTGTGCACAACTGTCGTATGTAAGCAGCTATTATGCTGCACATCTGTCACAAGGGCTTCCTTCCCAATTCATAGTAAATAAGTTGACATGTGAAAATCTGATAACATGTTTATCTGCATAGTGTTGAATCTGAAATTATAGATACAATTAGTACGTTTATACTCAATGATATCCTCAAGAATTATCAACATGTGTTTGCAGTATGATCACCTACACACACTTGAACTCTTGTAGTATGATGTATCACACTGTTATCTAGATCAACACTGAGAATAGTGCTCAAAACTTATTGTCATTAATCCACATCACAATCACTTTTGATATGCCTCCTATCGGATTTTGACTGATAATTGTACTATTTTGTGAAGAACTTAATTTGCCTTCCTGCTAAAGGCATTACAAAAGATCATCAAATGGAGGTTAAACTTTGAGAAGAGAATTTTAGAAAGCTCTAAAAGAAGGGAACAAGATAACAGTTACAGTTGACTTTGGTTGCTGTGACAATTGACAGTCAGCACTGAGCAGTCTTCAACTTGTTTATTGAAATCTTGTTCTACATGTTTTAGCTTCACCTGTTAGCATGCTCTCTAGCTTTCTGGTCTATTATAGACAATAGTAATATGTCAGTGGTTAATAGTTCCAAACTCAAAATATTAAATTATTTATATACCTCAAATCATTACTAGTGGTCGCTGATATTTGCAAGACTTTAGTTGACATTTAGTAGTTTTCAGCTTGTTTCCCGTTGAAAGCTTGTACTGTATATTTTATCTTTAAACACTAACATGTTCTCTCCATGGCAAAGAGCCTGTTCTGATGATAGTCTAAGAATCACGGGTCATGTATAACAGAAATAGAGCAAAAAGGTTCAGGCCCAACATTGATGGATAAGACAATTTCAAGGATGCTGTTATGGGCCCAAGAAGGGAGATTAAATAGAAATTTTTTCTACTTTTGTATTTTACTAAATTAAACCTAAAAGTTTTGAGGTCATTACTCAGCTCAAGGCAGGGCCACATGAGAGGGTACGGTCTCTTTTGCATTTCTGCCAAATCAAACCTAATTTTTTTGAGAAGGTAATTACTAATAACTCAGCTCAATGCAGGATCAAACAATAGGGCACATACTCTTTGACTGTATAGAAACAATTGAAGACAGCTTAAATGGTCGAAGGACCAACTGAAGTATCTACAGAAAATAGAAAAGACAACAAGATATATAGAATAATTAAGTAAATGAAAAAATGCTAATGCAAGAACAGTGCTACTGTACCATTGTGATCTGTAAAGCTCCATCAATCCTGCCTGTTCCCATCACTTACCATTCCTTCATCCTCCTTATGGGTTAAGGGGGGATTCCTAGACATTTGGGATGTGGGAGAGTCCGCAGTCGATGCTTTCCTGTCTTCGCCCATAAGTTGCTGAAGTCTTATTTTTACAGCAGGAAGCTTGTGGTCATTCCACGTGGTAGCAGAGAAAACTTCCCCTGTTTTACCTTGAACTTCCATACTTGCATAAGTGTCTGCTACTTGGTTTGCCTTCCTTGTATGTATGAAATACTGCAAGATACCAGATATATAAAATATGCAGAACAGAAATGAAATGCTAGAAATGACAGAATGACAGTAAAATATCCAGCATAATCTTCACAATACACAGAAATGTGATATCTGAGAAATACAAATAGCACTTTGATTCAGATAGCAATGTTCACCAGCCTCTTGAGGGCAACCTCAGTCGGCGATTGCTTTCTGTTACAATAATCTCCAAACTAGGGTTCTCTACCTCGCCTCTTATTATACTAAATATGTCTATTAAGAGAAGCATCTAGAGGAAGATCCTTCTAGAAGCGGAAGCTTCTAATGGAATCTTCTTATCCTTATTCTATTTTATTAAAAAGGCCTTATTAATATTGACCTTTATTACATCGAATACATTGATCTACCTATGTCGGGTTAGGACCTTAACATGTATAAAAACAAACTTGTCCCCTCAAGGCTTGAGATGTGGAAAGCTATGTATGAATGGTAGGCTGGTTCCCCAAGTGGAATCTATTTGAGTCATGTCTTTCCTTTGTACTAGCACTTCCTTGATGGTTCTCGTGTGACATCCATTGGTCAAACTGCTTACATTTTGTAGCCAAATGGAGCCTTCTTACTTTAACTTTGGAAGGTTGGTTTGAATTTGGCACTGGTTCCAATCACTTCAAGCATGAAACATGAAAAAGGGGATCTTAGCCCATTTGTTGGTGAGAGCTAAGCCGATATGGAAGCTTGTCCCTGCGCTTAGAGGAGCCATAGAAGATTTGGGTGCTAACCCGACAATGCACCGACCTTGAGGAAGTTTGCTTATATGGTTAGGTCAGAAACCTGATCCCCATACACCATTGGCGTTCAGTGACCTTGATGCGCTTCTTTGCTTCGATTCTAATGCAATGCGATGACCAAGTTCTCTTTAAGAGTCCGAAGGATGTCTCCTCTCGAACGGTAAGTGTTTAGTCAACCGCCTGGACCGAGTACTTCGGTAAGTGAAGAAGCTGAAGGTGTACATCCATATCTGCTTCAAAAGGGAGTCATCGCAGTGTTTGTATGGTATGTGGTGTTGTAACACCATTCGGCGAAGGGTAAGCATTGAGCCCAACTGGTGTATTTTTTTTCAGAGGAAAAGCACCTCGGATATGTTTCCAAACACTTGTTGACAACTGGTGGCCAGGTGGTTTAGGGGATGATAAGGTGAGATGCAATTGTGTGCCTTGTAGCTTAAACAATTCTTGCCAGAATTGCCCCAATGAAAGTTGGGTCGTCGAGGAAACAATAGAGTGGAAGGCATGCCATGTAGCTTGAAGACTTGGTCCATGAAAATTTGAGCCACAGGTGGATCACATTAAATGGAGTGGGAAAAGGCATGAAATGAGCATACTTGGAGGAGGCCATCACCACCACCATTATGATTGATTTATTCTTTGATTTGGGTAAGCCTGTGATAGATTCCATAGAGATATCCTTCAAATAGTAGGGGGAATCGAGAGCTGATTTGGAGGAGTGCACGAGGATTTAATTTCTCCCTTGTTGCGTTGACACACCTCATATTTAGCGACAAACTTACGGATGTCTGTTTCATACCCTCGAGGAAAAAGGCGTTGGCTTCGGTCATATGTTTGAGTGAACCGAGTGCTGGTGGGTGTAGCATGAAGCTTCAGCTTAAGTGGATTTGAGCTTGGATTGTTACTTAAATACAGCGACCTTTATAGCTGACTCATCCACGGAACGGGGGTATCCTAGTGGGCAGACCTTGTTTTCGCGATTCTTTGGATCATATCACGAACTTTTGGGATCTTGAAGCCATTCTGGGCGCATAGCTTGGAGCCAATCAGTGCTTGAAGAAAAAAAGAATCCTTCGTCTTCATATAGCCGGAGACGATTACATCCGCCCGCGAGTATCTTTGCCCTTCTTGTAAATGATCATGAGTCATATCAAAGAGCTTAGTCACCCATTTTGTTGTTCCAGGGATGAAATCCGTTGTTCGTGCCGAAGCGATGGAGTACGTCTTAATTTGGAAGCGTTTCCGTAAGAGATACGGGCGCCACAACTCAATGGCATGCGAGAATCCACCAACATTTCTTTTTCATAAATGGGTTTGCCGAAATTCCTTTTAGACGGTTGCTTGCTAGTAGAAGGCCAAAGGTCGACCCTCTTGCATAAGGACAACACAATTCCTTTCCACGAAGTCACATTCCAACACAAAGTCTTTGTGAAGTCGGGAAGGGGCGAACGGTGGTGCACATGGCCATCTTCAAGGTTTGAAGATCTTGAGCAGCTGCTGGAGTCAAGTGAAAGAGTTCTTTTTTGAGGCCCGGTGAGGTCGCGCAATCTTTCCATGATTCTTGAACTACGGTAATACCACATGAGTCCCAAAAATCCACGTAAGCTTTGAGAGTCTTTGGGTGAGCCTAGTATTGCATGGCTTCAATCTTTCTTTGGTCCACTCTTACGCCATCCTTTCCACTAGATGACCCAAGTATTCTACTTGAACGCAAAGAACATTTGAATTTGTTTTAGGAAAGGCAGTGTAGCGAGAGAGAGTAGGCGGGAGAACGATCCATGATTAAAGATAGTGCATCCAAGTTTTGCTATATATGAGGATATCATCAAAGAAAGCAAAGACAAAATGGCCGGAGAAAGGCCCGGAAGACATGGTTCATGAGGCTCTGGAAGGTGGAGGAGAGTTACACAAGCAAAGGGCATGACCAAAACTCGTAGTGGCCCTCATGAGTGCGAAAGGCGTCTTAGGAATGTTGGCCTCTTTCATGCGTATCACGGTGATAGCCCGGCGAAGATCAAGTTTGGTAAAGAATTGAACACCACTCAATTCATCAAAAGATCATTCAATGACTGGAATGGGAAATTGTCTTTGATGGTTAGTTTGTTGAAACCGCGAGTCGGGGACACATTCTCAAGAACCTTCTTTCTTCAATACCATATTGGTGGAGAGGAGTAAGGGCTACGTCACGAGACGGATGACTCCGACGATTAAGGAGTTCTGGACCATTTTTCAATTTCATTTTTGTGCAAAAGGGGTGGCGATATGGGCGTATATTGGGGGAAGGCTTCACAGGACAAGGGGAATGGAGATGATCATGGACACCGCGGAAGGGGGGAGTCGCAGAGGTTAGAAAAGCTTGTTTGATGTTTAGAAAGGAGGGGATGCTTAGAACGGCGGTGTTGTCTCTGTGGCTTGTATGGCATGGAGTTGGGCAATGACACCCGAATGACGTTTTGGCTTGATTTTTCCATCGCGGTGGCCGGTGATCTCGAGGTGAACCAACGGTGATGCATCGAGAGTTATATTGGTAGCCTCCTTGAGCCGAGAATCGCGCCAGTTAAGTTAAATCGCGAGAATGGGACCAAAGTCCTGCCAGTCCTTAACACAATGTCGCCAGCGCCGTATCAATGCCAAAACATATAGGATTTGAGGTGGTAGTAAATACAGGCGCACATTTTCACAGTGCCGCCACATTTTCATAGAACCACCATTGGCAATCTTGATTTGAAAATTGTTGACATCATGGATGTAGCAATGGGTTTTCGCGACAATCTGGCGATGAATAAATTGTGGAGTCTTGCCACTATCAACCCGAGAATAGTACTTTCTTTCTTGATGTAACGATTAACGAGGTTTAGAAGAAGCCCGATGAGAGCATTGAGGAAATAATGGGTTCGCCGGAGTGAGGAGGGAGAGAGATTATATGTGAGAATGTCTGGTGACTTCGGGCACGGTGTCATCATCTTCTTCTTGAAAATCCTCAGAGATGGCCATAAGAGCTTTTTGTTCCCTTACATTTTGTGGCACAGAAATATTTGTCATCACAATTATAGCGAGAGGCCTTTGAGTTGGCGTTCGACCATTTCGACCCTGGTCAATTTATGGATATTTAATGGGAAGCGAGAGGAGTGAGTGGGGTTTATTGGTTTAGAGCGGGATAAAGGAAGGCTACGGTTTGAGGAAACAATTTGTTGTGCTTCTTTAGCTTTTGGTAGCCTCCACCCAAGTCATTAGGTAGAACCATGAGGACATGGGCCCTAATCTCACTCCTTGGGCCACTAATAAAACACTCTCGAAGAAAGCATCGATCATGCCCTCCATTTGGAAAAGTTGGGTCTCGATGAAACAATAGAGTGCTGACATGCCATGTAGCAGAAGACTTGAAGTCCATGAAAATTTGAACCCGCCGTGGATCACGATAAATGGGTGGGAAGGGAAGCCTTGAAATGAGCATACTTGGAGAGAAGCGATCCACCACCACCATTATAGTGATTTATTCCCTAATTTGGGTAGGCACGTAATAAAGTCCATAGAGATATCCTTCAAATAGTAGGTCGAGGCGGTTGGAGGGTAGGGATTTATTTTATTTTCTCCCGCGATGCGTTTGAAAGCACACCTCACATTCGGCTGACAAACTTTACGGATGTCATTTCATACCCTCGAAAAAAGCGTTTGACTTGAGTCGCATATGTTTTGGGTTGAATCCCCAAAGTACTTCGGCTAGGTGTAGCATGAAGCTTCAGCACGATTTGAGCTTGGATTGTTTACTTAAATACAAGCGACCTTTATATGAAAGCTCATCCACGGAACCCGGGGAGTATCCTAAGGAGCGAACCTTGGTCTGCAATTTTCGGATCATATGCGAACTTTTGGGATCTTAAATCCATTCACGGCGCCTGGCGCAGAGCAATCATTTACAATGAAGGAAAAGAAAAAAGATCGCCGTCTTCGCTATTTTCGGAAAGGACTGATGCATCCGCCCTGACATGGTCTTTACCCCTTCTTGTAAATGATCTCACCGTCATATCAAAGAGCTTAGTCACCCATTTTGTTGTTCCAGGGATGAAATCGTTGTTCAGAGAAAGTACTTGAGGCTTTGATGGTACGTCTTAATTTGGGCGTTGCCCCAAGAATCTGAGACGCCACAACTCAATGGCATACGGAATAGCCAACATTTCTTTTTCATAAATGGGTTTGCCCGATTCTTTTGACGGTTGCTTGCGAGTGAAGGCCAAAGGTTGACCCTCTTTCATAAGGACAACACCAATTCCTTTCACTGATCACATTCCAACACAAAGTCTTTGTGAAGTGGCGGGGAAGGAGCCCGGGGAATGGAGTGGTGCACATGGCCATGCCCAAGGTTTGAAAAGCTTGAGTATGGCGGAGTCCAATTAGAAGAGTTCTTTTTGAGGAGGCTGGTGAGAGGAGTCTTTGCAATCTTTTCCATAGTTCTTAACGAACTGCGGTAATACCTTGTGAGGCCCAAAAATCCCGGCGCAAGCTTTGAGGGTTTTTGGGTGCGACCAGTCTTGCATAGTTCAATCTTTCTCGGGTCCACCCCACCCACCATCCTTTCCACTAGATGACCCAAGTGTTCTACTTGAACTCAAAAGAATTTATTTGAATTTGTTTAGGAAAAGTACGGTCTTTGAGAGAGTAGGTGGAGAACTGATCCACATGATTAAGATGGTGCAATCCAAGTTTTACTATATATGAGGATATCATCAAAAGAAAACTAAGACAAATAATGGAGAAAGGATGAAGACATGGTTCATATGAGGCTCACGGAAGGTGGAGGCGTTACAGCCAAAGGGCATGACCAAAAACTCATAGTGGCCTCATGAGTCACGGAAGGCCGTCTTGGGAATGTTGGCCTCTTTCATGCGTGTCGGTGATAGCCCGGCCGAAGATTAAGTTTGGTAAAAGGAATTGATAGCCCTCAATTCATCCAAAGGTCATCAATGACGGGGAATGGAAATTTGTCTTTGATGGTTAGTTTGTTGAGAACTACAGGAAGTGGGGACACATTCTCCAAGAACCTTCTTTCTTCAATACCATGGCGGTAGGAGGTAAGGGCTACGTCACTAGAATGGATGGCTTGATAGAAAGGAGTTTCTGGACCATTTTCAATTTCATTTTTATTGCAAAGGGGTGGTGATATGGGTGTATATTGGGGTGAAGGCTTTCTAGGACAAGGGAATGGAATGATCATGGACAATAGGAAGGGGAGTCCTTGAGAGGAGTTGAAAATAGAACGATGTTTATAAAGGAGGGCTTGGGGTCTTGGGGAACTGGGGGTGTATCTATGGCTTGTATGGCATGGAGTTGAGCAATGACACGAGAATGACCTTTATTGAGCAGTTTCTCCATCTCTGCGATGAAGCCCGATGATCTAAATTGAACGGCCATTGATACCTCCAAAATTTATATTGGTGGCCTCCTTGGGTCAGAATTGCATGGTTAAGTTACGAAAATCCATGAGAATGGGACCCAGAGTACTTATGATCTATACCCAACACAATATGCATGGGCAACCCATGTCAATCGCAAAACATATGGGATTTGGGTGGTAGTCGCCTATTTGGAGGCACACATTTTCCATGACGCCATACATTTCATAGAACCACCATTGGCAATCATGATTTGAAATTGTTGTGACATGGATGTAGCAATGGGTTTCTTGTCACAATCTGTGATGAATAAATTATGGGTGTTGCCGCTATGAACTAGAATGATGACCTTTCTTTTCTTGATGTAACCGATTAACTTGAGGTTTTGAGGAGAGAATCACAGTACCAGGAAACATTAGAAATAATGGTTCCACTTGGGAGAATTGAGAGGGAGGGATTATGTCGAGATTTGGTGACTTCCGAAGACACGAGGGGAGTAATCATCATCTTCTTCCTGAATATCTTCAGATATGTCCATAAAGAGCTTTTGTTCCCTTACATTTGTGGCACAGAGAAATATTGTCATCACAATTATAAGAGGCCTTTGAGTTGAAGCGTTGACCATTTCAACCCTGTTCAATTTTTGGATTTTTAATGGGGCCGGAGAGGGTAGTGGGGTTTATTGGTTTTAGAGTAGCGGGATAAAGGAAGGAAACTACGGTTTTGAGAGGAAACAATTTGTTGTGCTTCTTTAGCTTTTTGGTAGCCTCCACCCAGAATTAAGTAGGTAGAGCCATGTGGACATGGGCCCAAATCTCCTCATGAGGCCACTGATAAAACACTCGAGAAAGAAAGCATGATCCTATGCCCTCTGTTTGAAAAGTTGGGTCTCCCGAAACAATAGAGTCACGGCATGCCATGTAGCGAAGACTTGGTCCCATGAAAATTTGAGCCACACAAGCGGATCTTGATAAATGGGTGGGAAAATGAGAAATGAGCATACTTGGAAGCGATCCACCACCTGCGTATAGTGATTTATTCCACTGATTTGGGTAGGCACATAATAAAGTCCATAGAGATATCCTTCAAATAGTAGAAGAGTCGAGGAGGCCCGGTTGGAGTGTGCCAGGGGATTTGGCTGTTTCTTCCTTGTTGCGTTGGCACACCTCACATTGAACGACAAAATTACGGATATGCATTTCATACCCTCGAGAAAAAGCGTTTGACTCGGTCATATGTTTTGTGAACCTTGAGTGCTTTCGGTATGGGTGTAGCATGTAAAACTTCCGAGAAACCTGCTTGTGGATTTGAGCTTGGATTGTTTACTTAAATACAAAGCGACCTTTATATGAAGCTCATCACGGGCGAGAGGGTATCCTAGAGCCTTATTTCACGATTCTTGGATCATATCACGAACTTTTGGGATCTTAAACCATTCTTGGCGCTGACTTGATGTCCGGTACAATGAAGGAAAGAGAAAAAATAGATCCTTCATCTTCATGGCCGGAGACCGATTACATCCGCCCGCGACGGTATCTTTGCCCTTCGCGCCGTGATCATATATAAATATCTTAGTCACCCATTTTGTTGTTCTACGGAGAATCGTTGTTCGAAGGTACCCAGAGGCTTTGATGAGTCTGTCTTAATTTAGGCGTGCCCCAAGGGTCACGGGCGCCACAACTCAATGGCATGCATAATCACCAACATTTCTTTTCATAAATGGGTTTGCCGATATTCTTTTCAGAGGCGGGTTGCTTGCTAGTGAAGGCCAAAGAGTCGACCCTCTTGCATAGGACAACACCAATTCCTTTCCACAGGGTACATTCTAGGACAAAAGTCTTTGTGAAGTGAGGAAGGGCGAGCAGAATTGGTGCACATGGCCATCTTCAAAGGGATTTTTGAAAAGCTTGGTATTTCTTTGGAGTCAAGTGAAAGAGTTCTTTTTGAGGAGAGGCGTGAGAGGTCTTGCCAATCTTTCCATAGTTCTTAAGAAACTTGCGGTAATACCACAGCAGAGGCCCAAAATCAGCGCAAGCTTTGAGGTCTTTGGAGTGCGACCGATCTGCATAGTTCAATCTTTCGGGTCCCTTAGCCATCCTTTCCCACTAGATGACCCAAGTATTCGCCGGATGCAAAAGAACATTTGAATTTGTTTAGGAAAATTTTGGTCTCTTTGAGAGTGAAGCGGAGAACTTGATCCACATGATTAGATTGAATTGTCCAAGTTTTGCTATATATGAGGATATCATCAAAAGAAACTAAGACAAAATGGCCGGAGAAAAGGCGGAAGACATGGTTCATGAGACTCTGGAAGGTGGAGAGCGTTACAAGCCAAAGGGCATGACCAAAAACTCATAGTGGCCCTCATGGTACTAAAGGCCGTCTTGAGAATGTTGGCCTCTTTCATGCGTGTCTGGTGATAGCAGAAGTGAAGATCAAGTTTAGTAAAAATTGGGCACCACTCAATTCCTGTCCAAAAGGTCATCAATGGCGGGGAATGGAAATTTGTCTTTGATGGTTGGTTTGTGGAGAGCACTTGGAGAGTCGGGACACATTCTCCAAGAACCTTCTTTCTTCAATACCATGGCTTATTTGGAGAGGAGTAAGAGGCTCATTACTAGGGCCGGATGACTCCGACGGTAAGGAGTTCCTACGGACCATTTTCAATTTCATTTTTTGTGTGCAAAGGGGTGGCGATATGAATATATTGGGGAAGGCTTCACAGGACAAGGGGAATGGAATGATCATGGACTTACCTTGGGAAGAGTCCTTGGGGAGTGGAAAATCTTGTTTGATGTTTAGAAAGGAGGCTTGGAGGTCTTGGGGAGCCTTTGGTAGTGTCTGTGGCTTTGTATGGCATGGAGTTGAGCAGCTTGCAGGAGCGGCCTTTTTTGAGAAGCCCGGTTTTCCATGCGATGAGCCCGATGATCTCGGAGTGAACCAGCAGTGATACCGAAATTTATATTAGTGGCCTCGCGAGGCCAGTGCATGGTTAAGTTACGAAAATCCATGAGAATGGGACCCAAAGTCCTTGTAGGATCGTAACACAATGTTGCAACCTCCCATGTCAGTAGAAAGCATATGGGATTTGAGGTGGTAGACAACTATTTGGAGGCCATACACATTTCCACCGGTAGCCACATTTCATAGAACCACCATTGGCAATCATGGTTGGAAATTGTTAGCTGACATGGATGTAGCAATGGGTTTCTTGAACAATCTTGATGAATAAAATTGTGGGTCTCCACTATCAACGGAATGATGACCTTTCTTTTCTTGATGTAACACCGATTAACTTGAGCGTTTGGAAATGGTGAGAGCATTGAGGGAAATAATCCCGTTGCCGGAGAATTAGGAGGAGGGATTATGTCGAATTTAGGTGACACAGACGCAGGGGGAGTGTCATCATCTTCTTCTTGAAGATCCTCAGAGGAGATAGCCATAAAAGAGCTTTTGTTCCTTACATTTGTAGCTAGGGAAACCTTTATTATCATAATTATAGCAGAGGCCTTTGAGTTGGCGTTGAACAATTTCATCCCTGGTCATTTTTTAGATCTTTAATGGAAGTAGGAGGAGGGAGTGGTGGGGTTTATTGTTTTAGGGCGAGGGATAAAGGTAGGCTTACGGTTTTGAGAGAAACAATTTGTTGTGCTTCTTTAGCTTTTTGGTAGCCTCCACCCAAGTACGTGGAGATTAGAGCCATGAGGACATGGGCCTAATCTCCTCCCTTGAGGCCAGCGATAAAACACTCTTGAAGAAAGCATCAGTCATACCCTATGTTCGAAAAGCGGGGCCGCTCAAAATCGGCTATGAAGTCTTGGTATTGCACGATTGATTCATATTTGATCAAAGCGGTAAAATGGTTAGTGTCGGTGTCAAAGCGTTCATAAAGCTCAACAAAATTGGGTCCAAACAGTATATCCTTAATGGGAAGTTTTTCTCCATTGCACCATTACTTGATTTCTTGATCAGGATGGAGAACCTGCATGGGAGTTTGGCCAAGTCATCGTAATGTTGTAGAGAAATAGTATTCCCATTTGTTTGACCCAACCCAGGTGGGAATTACGGAGAGCCATCAAATTTGGTTACATCCACCCACATGAGGCGTATGTCCCTTGAAAGTGATGGGGTTGAAAGGAATGGGAAGAAGTTCTCCTTCAGGTCTTTTTATGTGCATTAGGAAAAAGAGTCATCGAGAGGATTTTGAGTTTAGATGCGGAGTGATGCAAAAGCGATTCAAGTTAAAATTGTTGAAGCTTCATGCATTGTGGGCTGCGACTACATTGGATGTGATGGAGGCATCAGGAGCAATAGTAGCGAGTTGTTTACTTCTTGTTGGGTCTTGATGAAACCCGATTCAAGGTGTTGAGCGAGAATCTAGTTCTTGGCTACGAGGATGGGCCACGAGGATGGAGGTGGGCTGGAATGAGGCGGTTAGAAATTTTTCTTGAAGAAGTATGGATGAATGTGACAAGGGGAAGAGATGAGTCAATGGAAGAGATTACAAATAATGGTGAAAAAAATGGGAGGCGGTAGAATTGAGGAAATTTTGCGAAAAAATGATATGGATGAATGTGACAAGGGGAAGAGATGAGTCTAATGGAATGGAGTCTCAAATAATGGTGAAAATTTTTTCAGTTTTTTTTTTTTTTTTTTTTTTTTTTTTTTTTTTTTTTTTGTTTGGAGAATTTTTTTGTGCTGAAATCCCCAAATTAGACGGAGTATTTGCCAGCAAAATCATCTGGAATGTATGTTGGCGTTTATGTTCCCCAGGGTTAGGTATTCAAAGGTTCTACGGACAAGGGTTTTCCATATGCTATAACTCTATGATATCGTCACGGGGTCCAGCAGTAGTATATTTAATATCTGGGGGCACTAACTAAGGAGGATAGACCATTACCTTAGCGTGCTACTCGACTACCCGGGTACTAGAAAGTATCTTCCCAGAATGCTTTGTTCTCGGTGACACTATAGCAGGTCGGCGACCGATAGGTTTATCTAAGGGGGGCTTCAAGAAATCTAGGGCGATCAAAATTTACACGGAGTCTTTGTCGATCGCTACCACTTTCGAAGGGTTACCAACGAGGGTTACAAGGGTGTATGAGATGCACGATTAAGAACCACTTGTATTTCTAGCGTGTATGAATCCCTCAACCGCTTGGGTTTATCGCAGCGTAGCGACGATCTACAGCTGGCTTAAAGGTGCGAATAGATCTCTACTGAAAAAACCCTGAATTTGGCTTAAAGACGTCGGAATACGTCTCTACCCTGAAAAAAAATACCCACAATTTCTGCCAAGGAAAGTGCTCTGATACCACTTGCAAGATACTAGATATATAAAATATGCAGAACAGAAATGAAATGCTAGAAATGACAGAATGACAGCAAAATATCCAGCATAATCTTCACAATACACAGAAATGATATACGAAATAGCAACAGAAATAGCACTTTGATTCAGATAGCAATGTTCACAGGCCTCTTCGAGGGGGCAACCTCCAGTGGAGCAGCGCTCTGTTACAATAATCTCCAAGCTAGGGTTCTCATACCCTCGCCTCTTATTTATACTAAATATGTCTATTAAGAGAAGCATCTAGAAGCGGAAGATCCTTCTAGAAGCGGAAGCTTCTATTAGGTCTTCTTACATCCACCTTATTCTATTTTATTTAAAGGCCTTATTAATATTGACCTTTATTACATCCGAATACATTGATCTACCTATGTGCGGGTTAGGACCTTAACAAATACAGGTGATGGAATCTGTCCTGTATGGTTTCTATTCTTCTTCAAGCCATCCCAGTTTACATGTTTTCAGCCTTAGCTACTCATTGTAAAGTTCTAACTTCTTACAGCCATTGAAAACCTGCAAAGATATTTCGTGTGGAGAGGGGCTGAATTAGAGAGAAAATGGCCTCTAATCGCCTAGCAATCTATTTGCCAATCAAAATCCAAAGGAGGCTTAGGCATCTAGAAGTTAGAATTGATGAATAAAGCTTCATGTTGCAAGATAATTTGAGGATGAGCAAAGAATCCGGAAGAAAAATATCCATGGAGAAAACCAGTAAGAATGAGCTATATATATATGGATCTCAAGCAAGTGCTACAAACAAAGATAAGAACAAGGGAACCTGAATACCCATCAATAAAATATTGCATTTTTATTATTAATTTTCAAAGCTATTACATTGTTAGGCTCTCTACCCTTTCAATTTTACAGGCACTCTGACTTCTCATCAAATAAACAAAAATACATTATTAATCTTGAGAATATACCTATTATATATGAAGCTGCACACCACTAATTGTACAATCTAATTCCAAAGTTTAATGGTGTTCCATCTTCATCCATTGCACATGTTGTAAAATTTGTCAAATGCACTTCCAAGTTGGATGTGGTACATGACGATGTGTTGTTAAGACTATTTCTGTTATCTAAAAAGTTAATACCACGAGGACAATGAAGTGACCTCAAGTTAATGGTCGGTATTGGGTCAATAGTAGGGTGTTGTGAAAGAACTAGAGCCCGGATTGTTTGTAAAGTAAAGCTTAGCAAGGATATACCTATATATCCTTGATGTGTTGGTAAGACTATTTCTGTTATCTAAAAAGTTAATACCACGAGGACAATGAAGTGACCTCAATCTCTGAAAAGTTTTACGATCTCTGAAAAGTTAATATCACGAGGACAATGAGGTGACCTCAAGTTAATGGTAGAGTAATCTGAATTTTAGTAAGTTCATCAACTACATTATAAGTCATTCGTGCTGATTGTTGAAATTGATTTACAACTGGATGATGAATTGGTTCTTGACTTTGGAATATTATTTTTTTCTGTTTCTTTGTTCAATCGATCTCTAGATTTGAACTTGTTTTCTTGACTCCTTGTCTAGAAAATATTTTCTAACTCTTCATCCACATAATCCTCTTGTTCAACATGATTTTCTTGATTTAGAGACAATAAATTTTCTTCCATTTGCATATATTCTAATGTTGTATTTTGGTCATTCATTGGTATTTGATTGAATTCTTCATTCTCTTCAAGAGGATTTTCTTCAACAATTTCTTCTAATACATGATGCATTTGGATTTGGAAAAGCTTGCATCTCCCTTGGGGGTCTTTTGTTTTTCGTCGTAGCCAAGACCTGTCTTGATGAATGGTGACCTTTGGCAACCAAGAATATTATCTAAGATTTCAGTACTCTTTCCAAACATCAAGCTTCTATTCAACTGATAAGTGGTGACCTTTGGCAACCAAGAATATTATCTAAGATTTCAGTACTCTTTCCAAAGTTCAAACATCAAGCTTCTATTCAATTGATAAGTTGTTTTCTCTAGTTCCTTTCTTAAGGAAACAATTTCAGCCTCTGAACCGCTGCCATACGATTTTTATTCGCTACTAAACGTGGTTGGCCCTGTTTAGTAGATAATAATTTATTCTCTACTAAACAGGATCAACTCTATTTATTCTTATGATTGTTTAGCCCTGTTAACATCCCAATGTGCGTGCACTAAATGGAGTATCCAGGTTCAGAATTATATTTTGAACCGCCGCCATATGATTTTTAATTCTGAAATTTATGAAAAATTAATTAAGCATAGGTGTTGAACTTCTCTTTTCCTTAGTACAACAAGTGAAATTAATTTGGGTGGTTGGGACGAGTGATTGTTATCCTCCCCACCTAGGTTCATTTCCCCCAAGTGACATGTTGAGCTCATAACGAAAATATTGTTGTAATGGCTTCAAGCCTTGTTGTTCTAGGGTTTACCTTGGGTACGGGAAAGTACTCGAGAGTTTTCCCCAAACTTTGTAATCTGAAAAAAATTATTAACATAAATAATATAACAGTAACATTTATATTAAACTGTAATAATCCTTTTTTTGAACCTTTATTCAATTATATATAGATAGATAGATATATAAACCTAAAACCATTTTAAATAGTTAAATCATTAAATAGAAACATACACTAAATAGAATATATCATAGTTAAACTGTTTCAAAGAGGCATTTGGAGAGTGAAATATGCACCAAATTCAGATCCAAGAAATCTGTAATTCATTTGGAACAGTGTAAGGCAACCTCTGGAATTGGTTCAGAATTACAGCTTTTGGGAAGATCGAAATGGACAATCTGCGTTGTTTTGCGATGATTGACATGAACATCTGGTGAATTGAGTGTCATTGCAGAACATTAAGCACAGCTTTGGGGCAGCGAGATGGCGATATGTTTATCATTATTGGAAACATAAGGAACAGTCTGGAATTAAAGGTATAAACAAGAGAGCAAGGGTGGAGACTTATGGCCTATCGAGGAATCTGAGGAGACAAAATCATTCTTCTAGGAGGAGTTTCAGCAAAGGGTCATTCAGCAGAAAGAGGGGGCAGATTGCCTTAAGTGGGGAATGATTGGCAGCAGGGTCATCCCACGTGGTAGCAAAGCAAACTTCCCCTGTTTTACCTTGAACTTCCATATTCGCATAAGTGTCTGCTACTTGGTTTGCCTTCCTTCCTTGTGTGTATGAAATACAGGTGATGGAATCTGTCCTGTATGGTTTCTATTCTTCGTGCAATATGTCATTTATTAAACTTTTCCTACCTATTTAATTTGTTCCTTATCCTATTTATGACCTCCTCCCACAAAAGGTTTCTTCCAGAGTTCGTGTTCAGTTGGATTCCCAAATATTTGGAGGGGAGGGACCCATGTTGGAAGCGGGGAATGCGACATATTATTTGCTGCAAATCTATTCTTGTGTAGAAAAGAAGATTTGAGATTTACCTTCATTCATATTAGCTTTGGAGGTCTCCAGGAAAAGGTTCAATGTTTTCTGAGGTTGCTTAGCTTCTCTGATTGTGGTCTCACCTGCTAACATTGTACCATCTACGAGTTGTAGATGGGAGATAGAGTCATCTGGAGTAACTTTAATCCTGCTTAAGGAGCCATAAAATTTTGCGGCATTCATAGATCTCCCTAAACCTTCTACACAAAGGATAAAGAGATAGGGAGACCTTAGTCACCGGGTTCGCCGATTTTCAAGCTTCAAATTCGAAAATCGGCGAATTTTATCACATCCCGAATTTAATCTATTAAATTCGCCCGCGAACTAAAACCCTTTCTGTGCCGCGGCCCACCTTCAGTTAAATTCTCTTGCCTGCTACCCTTGCCCTCGCCCTTGCCCTCGCCCTCGACCTCGACCTCGAGTGTCCATTGTCGACTCCGACCAGAGCTGCCAACATCTTTCTCTGAGAAATCGTTGCCCGACGGTCCATCTCCGTCATCTTTCTCTGAGAAATCGTTGCCTGACGGTCCATCTCCGACCAGAGCTGCCAAGTACATGGAGCTGACACCGATGGCACTCCATCTCCGACATCTTTCTCAGAGCAGTTGCCCGACGGTCCATCTCCAACATGTTTCTCGGAGCAGTGGCATACCCCGACACTCCAGTGTACCCCGAGATTAATAAATGTACAGTTTAAATGTATAGTGAAACTATGACGAAGATAAAACATAACGATAAGATGTATAAAGTTATTAATTTTTATTTATGTCAGATATTTTTATTAATAAAAAACAATAAAAAATGTTAATAAAATTAATTATGATGTTAATAAAATTAAGTATAAACATTACTTTATTTTAACTTAGTTTATATTTAATAATGTAATACATAAGTTTATTAGATTTCATAATTTAATTAGTATTTGAAACCTCAGTACTTTTATAAATTACAATAAATTACAATGATCATGACATACAAAAACCATGTTAATCTTTGTGTTTTCATTTCTATTATAATCAAATATAAAAATAATATCGTAAAATCAAATCAATAAAACTGTAAACCAACTAAATATGTGTAATTTTTAATATTTATATCTATATATTTTTTATTTTTCAAATTTTGTAGTATGTCGAACTTAATGCTGAATTTTATCCCTAAAATTTTGACTGTCGAATTTTTGTCGAACTTCAAGCTCGCCGAACTCGAACACGAACACGAACCAGGTGACTAAGAGGGAGACAATGGGTCCCCTTGCCTCAAATAAGCAAGACCTAGGCATGGATGTGTCATCTAAATTTCTAAATCCCCAGTACAAAACAGATCTGTAGAGGAACTAGCCAAAGAGAGGTTAGCCATCAAACAATTAGGGGTATCCAAGTATCCAAGTCCGCATCTTCGGGATTCACATCCCATAGCTTTGAAGGATCCTTACTATTCTCTGCGTTTGATTGAGAGACGAGGTAAAAATTTGAGTGAATGTACACAGGGTCTTCTGCCCTTGATGATTGAAGTTTGTTTCTCTGGAATGAATGGATGAACCCATAAGTGCTCCAGTTTCTCTCTGCTGTTGAAGAGCTGCAAACATGTCAAGAACTCTAGATCCAATGGTTTTTAATTCTTGATTTTGGGTGACATAATAGGACCAGCATGCAAGAGGCTTCATAGTTCCCCTACCAGCAAGTGCATTTACATTTCATAATGCACCACTTCCTATGATGAATGAAGTAAATTGGCCCTTTAGCTCTGAGAGCTCCATCAGATCATAAAGAATCTTTAAAATGACTGATTTGAAACCATTGGCCACCTCATTGTCTTTGTATGGGTCCTTCCTTGTACCATGAAAGTTGGCCAAATATGCCTCTAGGTCAAAGCATGCCGATGGGTATTGTATTTGTTTAATCTGCTAATGATTATGTTTGTTATGGTGCCATACAAAAGAAA
Source organism: Picea sitchensis (assembly GCA_010110895.2). Lineage (NCBI taxonomy): Eukaryota > Viridiplantae > Streptophyta > Pinopsida > Pinales > Pinaceae > Picea > Picea sitchensis. Next base: position 149,306 of record SNQJ01S0021197.1, on the reverse strand, counting down.
GTTCCGCTCTTCAAGAAGTTTCTGAATTCTTTCCAACATATGGTCAGTTCCCTCAGAAATGTCACCCAACATAGGCACATCCGAATCAAAAGTTGTAGCAAACCAAGAATGGTAACTCTAACCTTGACTGCTTTTCAGTGTTGCTTTCTTTTCATGTTTGCCTCTGGATTAACAACCATGGAAGACAAATCTTCCCACAAATGGCTTGATCATTATATAATGTGATGCAAATCTGGTTTCTCCAGCCTTTAGAAGTTGGAGTCTGACAAACTTATACATAGCTTGTGCATGTAGGTGGTTAGTGATAAAAATCCGAACTTCTCTTGTTTCTTCACATAGTTTTTTCTTTTATTAAACTTCAACAACTTTGAGTTTTTTCTTTTATTAAACTTCAACAACTTTGGGTTTGAAAGTAAGATCTAAACTATTCACCACACAGGGGGTCCAAAAAATATGGTCATACATTGCCTCAATAATCGCACCAGCTGCTTTGTATGAATGGGCATTATCTGTGATGGCTTTCACAATATTTGAAAGGTCTATTTGAAGGTTCCATCATCTCAATTGCTTCTGAAACCTTTTCAGTAATCCATGCAACATTCTTCTCCTCTCTAAAAACATTTATTGCCCTCAAGAAATATGGGCTTCAAGAAGAAGTTAGAATAATGTTTACCGATGTTCTATTGGCTGTATCGGTCTTGTTACAACAAAATCTTGCACCCCCACATGATGTAAAGTCCCAAGCATCAAGGGGCTAGTTTGTGCAACTCAGGAAGGCTACACACTATCACCTAGTAGCTCTTCCTCTCTCTTTAGGTTGGCTTTTCTCCAGTTCAAGGGGGCTTCCCTAAAACGTAGGATTGCTAGGCTATAGAATGGGGGAACAAGGTGATTTACTGAAGAGTTAGCCTATGCAAAATGGTTGGTAGTTGTAGTATACGTAATAGGATGGCATTGGAAATGGGATAAGGACAAGATAGGAAAACGAAGGACAAAAACAAGGAATGAAAAGGGATGATCATGGAAGGAAACCAATGCCTATTAGTCATGGGCTAATGGAGTTATAAGGAATTGGATAAATGAGAGAACTAGTGTGTCACAAAAAACTACTTTGAAGCAGGTCATATGGTAGAAGAGGCTTGTTTACCATCTTTCACCAATTATTAGATAGAGAAACTATTTGATACATTCATCTTTAAGGTGTGTACATAAGGTAAAAAGGGTCTAATGTGATACATTTGAACCTTAAGTATTTGCTAGAAATGTGTTGTAGAAAACTAGTCTTGGAAAGCTAAGATTGCCAGTCATCAATCAAATTATAAAGATCGCTGTAGCGTGTTTCCAAATCTGCAACTTAGTTGATAGAAGAAAGGAGAACTGTTAAATTTAAAGCAGCTGCAAGAGCCATTCTCCGGGAGGATGGCAAAGACCCTAGCTGAGATCTAGGGTCCCCAGTGCACCCCTGGGGATTTGGTCTGGGACCAAATAGTCAGTGCCATGGCAAAAGACCCCTGAGAGGGCCCCCAGTAGACGACTGGAGTTCTTGGTCTAGTACCAAGCAGTAAAGACCCCTGAGAGGGCCCCTAGTATATGATTGGGGTTCTTGGTCTAGAACCAAGCAGTTAAAGCCCCTAGAT
>SNQJ01S0021197.1:134181-147659 GCA_010110895.2 Picea sitchensis | reverse complement strand
TTCAAATGACTGCTGTAATGTGACCATGTGTGCCGTCCTCCCTCTCTGCTGTGGGGTGTTTACCCTTGTATTCAGATCGTGACCTTTTCTTTAGTTTTTGGCCTTCTTATGTAAGGGGTTTTGTGAGGGTTTGATTGTGGGAAGTCTTTGTGACCCTATCCCTTTGGTGGCAAGAAAGTTTCTTCCTATCTAGGCAAGAGATCCAACCTATATGGTGGATCTATGAGCTGGACTTTGCCTGAGCATAATTACAAATGGTTAGCATCTCCGTGAGTGGTTGTGACCTCTTCAGAGGTAAGTCTTCAGGGAAAGGTAAGTTATCTATTTGTTTTATTAGATCTGGATTTTGCTTTGAGTTTTTTGCATTGAGTTATCTAGATCTATGTATCGGCATTGATTGTCATCAGATCTGAACTGTATATTGAGTTTGGTACATACTTCTTGTTTCTAAAGTTTGGTTTACTGTTCATGATCAGTTTTAGTTTAGATCTGTAAGATCTGTACAAGTTTCATTCCAGCATTGAAGATCAGATATAATGTTTATTCTAGATCTGTTTTAAACTATTTAGATCTGGGCACACATGTGTGTGTTTTCTCCTTTTAAATAGGGTAGACTTGTTTTTCGAATATCAGATCTAGTTGCTATCCTAACTGAAAAAAAAAAAAAAGACACTTTTGTTCTGCTTTGCTGTGCTAATTCTAACAAGAACAAGTGCAGAAATAAAACAACAAATAAAGCAAAAGGGAGAACCTTCCCAAATTGCTTTATTCCTAGATGAATAAATTCATTACTAAGCATTTATAAAAGAGTGAAAACAAGAATAATCTACAATAACATGAAAAACAAATTGAAGAGCATAAATAAACCTTACATCAAAGTGGATCAATACCTCTACCATTCTATTAATCTTCAAGAATGGTAGTACAAAGGAGCTCCATCAAGCTTCAATTACTAAACTTGATACTCCATCACTTCTATAACTCCTAAATCTCCAATTGCTAGTTACAAATGAAATGGAGAGAAACTCCTCTTTATATATAATGAGTTAAGTCTCTCATACAATAAAATATATTTTCTTTCTAACTAACTCCATGACAAGCCAACAAATAGTAAAATATTGGAGTAGTTAGATCCATGGTTGACAATATCAAGGCATGTGGATGCTAGCCTCTTCAAGAGAGGTCGTCCTCATCCAAAAATAGGTATTATACCAAGTCAAATGCTAAATGGGTCCACATAGAATTTGCCCTCCAAGAATGGATGTATTACCTCCTCAAGTGTGATAACTTTTAGAGGTACCCTCACAAGGGTGTCATGTTGTTGCTTGCATGAGATGTTAGGCTCATCTTCTCCACTGCCACTTTGCTATGAGGGCAATCCCCCTAGTCCCTAGCTTGTCTATGAATATCTAAAGAAAAAGGGACTTGTTCGATAAACTTAACGTTTAAAGAAAAAGACACAAAGGGGTAATAAGAAACAGTGACGAAGACAAGTAACTCTATGCTAAGCTCCATCTTGAAGGCTATTGTATGCAAAATCCTAGCTCATAAAAGCTTGATGAACAAATGAATAAAAGACCTATGCATGTCTAAGACTTCAAGAATCATATCATGTGAAGTTTTTTCCCTTCCCTTTCATTATTATTATTCACCTTTTACCTATCTTTCACCTAGATATTTTTAGGAAATATGGGTTGTCCTAAGACTTGGTGCATGTATAAGAGTTAATATTATTCCACTTGGTAAGACTTAAGCAATTATTAAAACTAACCCCTATTTGTTATGCTGTGTTAAGGGAGATCACCAAGTGTTATCACTTAATGGCTTGCTAAGAGGCTAGACCCATCACTTCAAGTGGGTATTGTGCATTGGGATACATGTACCATGCCTCGGGATCTGTGACACTGGATGGGGATCTATGATGCTGCTTTGGGATCTGTGCACTCATATATGATCATATCTACAGACATTAGGATCTGTGCCATTCACCTTGCGATCCATGTGCCTCATTAGGATACGTGTCACCGCATTGGGATCTGTGAAAATGCATTGAGCCATGACAGGGGTGCCATGTCATCACACATGCCACATGGACCACTCAGATTCATTCTACTTGCTCAGTTGGATGTTGCATTCACATGTGTGCATTATTATCTCTCCTTGGACCACACGTGGGAGTTATTATTGCATTGAAGGGGTTGGTTATAGATTATAGAGGTGATTATAGGTGGTTACTTGGACCTTGTGATGATGTGGCATTATTTATTTTTGATTACATGAGGAGTGCCCACCAAGAGGAGGTCACACTTGTCATTTATCTTGACTTTTTGACTTGGATGACTCACAGATGTGAGGGGTGACATCATCACTTTGAGGTTGTGATCTTTCCTTTGGACCACTCCTTGGCTTAAGGGAGTTAGTTGGTGGACGTTGGAGGTCTTTGGACCATGTTTGACCCCTTTCTTCACTCTTTGATGGGATGATGGCACTATTTTTGAGGGGTGCACTTCCTTCACTCTCTCTCTAGCCCACACATGTGGCATTTATCATTGTATTTGGACCATTATTGAGGGTCGTTTGGCTCTTGGAGGGTTTTAAGGGATTTGTTAGATGATTTATTGTATTTGCCCATGGTTTTGACCAGGCTAACGGTTTGAGCTCATGTTATTGAGCTAGCACATTGTATTATTGTATTTGAGGAGGCTCTTCACCTAGAAAAGGAGTCCTCTCATTTCAAATCATTGGAGATTAATGAGAAAACTTGTTTAAGGAGTTCTTTGTGTATCTATTCTTTTCTTGAGTTAATGCTAGTATTTTTCAAGGATTAGATAAGCACTTTTTAGGGTTCGTTGGAAGACAAGGGCCACTGCAAGGCCAAAGAAGGGTGAAATGCTCCACTTGGAAGGGTTCTCAAGGTAAGATTTTCTAACCTTCCCCCTTTGATCATTTGTAATGTTCCCATTTTTGGATTCCCTTATTATACCGTTAGAATTACTTCAGGAGGGTTGAATTAGCGAGGTCAGAGGGGTGAGACTAGGTCATCAGTGAGCCCAGGAGGTTTGGAGGTGTTTTATGGGGCCCAACTCAGTTTATTTACCTTTATTCATCATTAGAATCATTTCCACACAACTTGTTCTTGGTTTCGTGGCCTTCTGACGATTTTCGTAACTTTGGGTTATTATTAAGCATATTTTAATTAATTACACTTAAGGTACTATTTGGAGCTTGTTTTTTGGAGAAATACCTTAGTGTAATAGCTCGTTGGAACCGGGGCGAAAAGGTCTACAGGATAAGATGATGAAAATTGACTTTCAGTGGCCGAAGAAGTCATAAGGGTGAATTAATCACTTTTAGAAGCAAAAAGGTGCATTAAATTAATAAAGTGATTTATGAGAAAATATTAAAGATGAATTAAAAGTCACTTGAAGGAAAAAAGTGAAAAGGGGTATAAAAGAGAGATAGGGGCTGATATTCTCTCATTATGTTGATGATCATTTTCACTTGCGTCTTTGAGCTATGGTAGCTTGAACGTTTTGAGGGTTTTGAGTAAACAAACAATAGTGATCAGCAAGGAGGTGAAAGATTCCTCTGTTCCTGATCCAAGCTTGACCAAGGTGGAGAAAGACTCCACCCTCATCATTCTATTCCAGTTCAGTTCCAGTTATTGCATCTTTGGTGAAGAGGGGGGCATCTGTTGAGGGTTTTCTGCAGAGAGGGCGCATTGTTCAGCCAAGGATAGTTCGATTTGGCTATTTGGAGTGAGACTATAAGCATTCTTGCTTGGGGTTGTCTTTAGCATACTGAGGGCGCCTTTCCTTGGCATTTTGGAGGGCCTTTATCCTCTATATTTATTTTTTAACCAAGCTGGGCGAAATTTCTGAAGAAGGGCGCATGAAGGTTTGGTATCTTGTAGTTAAAGAGCAGTTTTGTCATCTACAACCAGGGGATCTTCACATATGAGTTAGTCATCACCAGATCTATAAGTTTGCAGCCATTTCATGAAGATTTTACTTCAGATTTATTGTGCATATTTCAGCAGGGCGTAAGCAACAAGGAGGGCACATTTCTTGGTATGGGAATTGTGGATTTAGCATGATATAACATCTCTTTTGGGCAGCCATCATTAGGGGATCGAAAAGGAGGATCATTGACATTATTTCCTTGCCTTTTGGAGCCATTACAGGCCAATAAAGTGGCTGTTGTATTACTTATATCAGACCTAGAAATTACTACCATTGCACAACCATTTATAATAAATAAACAAGCAAGGATTATGTGGAGGTATTTGTGCTTTTGCTGTGTATTACTTGTCATTTACTCTTATGTTTATTCTAGTCTATGTTCCACTTGAATTCATGTTGTTTTATACAAGTTAAACTCAAAAACATGAATGGAAATGCAATCTACAACCATTCATGCAAACTGTTTGACATAATGCCTCAATGAGAAAAACTGTCATATACACAATAGCAAGCAAATAATCATAACAACAGACAGTTTGGGGGTTCTAAGGAGGTTGGAACTCATCCCATTGACCCTCTAAACACATCAATAATCCACCTTGAGAGTTGGGACAACAAGAGAGTTGATTTGCCCAAGGACTTTGAGCAAACACTTTAAGTGTTTGACGAAAGTTCTCAACCAGTTAATTCTGATTTTTATATCAGATTTGGTTGGGGATATTACAATGGTATTAGAGCGTGAATCCTCCCGGCCTGTGAGGATTGCTAATGAAACATACAACAAGTAAAGGAAATATGATAAATCAGTTGGAACAACAGGTGTTTGAGGTAGGAATGAAGCTACAATCACTCCCTCACTTCAACTTTACTTTCCTTATAATTCTTAAGCCAACAACATAGATTTTGTCTAAGGTGGATCAATCTCCTTCACAAGTTATGTTAGATGCAATACACCCATTAAGGGAAGCTTTAGTTACACCAATGTTATTAAGACACAAGAATGGAGGTGTGTCACTTATGGTGGCCACATCCATCAGTGAGATCATCAGGATCTCAGCGCCAGATGTTCCTTATGAGGATGATGTGATGAGGGGTGCCTTTCAACTTATTATTTTCACTTTCCAAGGTTTGGGTGATGTACATAGTCCCTTGTTTGGAAGGAGGGTAACCCTTTTGGAGACAATGGCAAGGTTTGAGACATGTGTGGTGATGTGGGATATTGGATGTCATGATTTGATCCTTGAGATGTTTCATATTTTCTTCTCTATTGTTCGTGAAGTTCATCCAAGAAATGTGATAAAGTCAATGCAATCAATTATGACTCTTATGTTGGATGAGAGTGATGATATTCTAGAGCAGTTAGTGGTAGTTATACGAGCTTCCTTGGGAGGAGGCGAGAAGGGTGTTTCTTCTGTTGGTCGTAGACTTTCTATGTATATGATGGTGCATTGTGCAAACATGCTTGAGCCTTATTCGACCATACCACTTGATGTCATTAGCACATGTGATGGTCTGGAGGATAGCACATTAGATCATGAGGAGGAGGTAGCATCTACACCTTGTGATGAGGTTCAAGATGATTTGGGTGTGGATACACCCAAGGGCGATGGAGCATAGACACAAGGCGAGTCATATTTGGAGCAGGGACTCACCTTACAGGGTATGCATATGGATAATTTGTTGAAGTCTCATGAGTTGGAGAGGCACTCAGGATCAAAGATGATTATGGAGGGACGTGACCCAGAGACGATTGAGTGTGTTCATGTGTCACAAGAGCCACCATTATTGGAGAGCTCTAAGACAATTGAGCATGCACATGTGGATTCTAGAGCCAGGGACAGTTCATATGAGGACACATCTATATGGGATCTAGGATTTAGACGACACTAGTGATGATGATACTTCCATTCAGGGTCAGGATCCAGTTGACACTCATGGATTGAGTGATACAACGATACAGCCAGGACACAAGACAATGTTAGGGGTTGCAGGATCTACAATGATAGGCAGTATTCATAGTGACACGATGTTATCAAGAGGCACAACGGATGTTGAGCAGAGTAGCACAACAGTTCTTGGAGAATGCACTGATGAGGATTCCACAGTTGACCTTAGCAACATGAGTTACGAAGTAGCACTTCAACACGATAGAGGTGTTGATTCGCATAAGTCACAACACTTGGCAGGACCACTGAAGGTCAGAGAGGATACGATCTTGACGACCATGAGGCATCTTGATGATGCACACGCATTGGTGACATGATATTGTTGGAGAGCCATGGTGACACAGGATAGCTCGGGTGGAGAGTTTTCCATTGAGGACTTTCAGACACTTAGAGAGAGTGACGGTGATAAAGACCAACTACCAATATCTCCTAATGGATAGAGATTACCTTTTGGAGATTGGTGAGATGTACCATGGGGCGTTGGAGGAGAAGGAGAATGAGGTGTATCAACTCACTCATGAGTTGGTGAGTGCACATGAATTCTTGAAGAGCACACAGATAGCCCTTCGAGAATCAGAGTCTAGAGTAGAGCAACTCCTTTAGGAGTCTAGTTGGGTATCCACTACATCCATCTCAGTAGAGAGTCAGTCATATGCTTCAGCGATGTCACTAGAGAATGATGGTGACACAGAGGGTTTTCAGGCGTTTGCAGAGAGACATGACTTAGAGGCTTTTGATTACGCACATGTTTTTCAGGAGCCATTTCTTTTGGAGATCCCATTGAAGGCTCAAGTCATGATCACTGTTGAGACAACTGAGCAGATACCTTGTGGATCAACCAACAGGGAAGTATACGCGTCCAGGGATTATGGGGAGAGGTATATTACAGATGAGGATACATCCATTTGGGACCCAGGCTCAACTGGCACTAGAATAGTGATTGATACAGTGGCACGTACATGATACAGAGTGATATGTAGTGGTATACAACAGTATGCAGTGGTGTGCAGTGGTATACAATTTTATATAGAGAGGTACATAGGTACACGGTGGGAGACAATGGAGTGCAGGGGAGAGTTATACTCTCCCTTGATGGAGCATGGTTGGTCCAGAGGAGGACGATCCACTCTTTTGCGACAGTACATGGACCATGGAGGCCGTACTCTCAACAACAATAGTGTTTGTGATTATGGAGGGAGTATGGTTGACGATCTGTGTGAGGAGGCGCGTTTGAAGTCATGTGATGGTATGGGAGTAACCAACGCACCTACCACTTACTAGATTTTCCTACAACTGCAAAGGTTTCTGTTTCTATTCTTTGATACTCTCAGTATATACCGCAGGACAAGGTAGGATTCCGTGAGACAATTGGATGAGACATAGGGCATTATAGACAAGACATGGAGTTCTTATTTAGGGCATATGGTCAGTGCACAGGATGACAGGGATAGGTTGAGGATTGACATGATCTACTACAGAGGTGACACACATTTAGACCTTGAGGCCACATTTGAGGAGATGATCATGAGGTCGATGCATGATACACCTTCGGTAGGACTTTCTGGGGACTTGTATGAGCATGAGGTAGCACATATGGCAGGGCTACTTTACAAGACAATGTCTAGATTCCAGGCATTGTTAGAGTATATTATCAGGAGTAGGGGTGGCAGGTTTCCTTGTGTAAATTAATCACTTTTAGAAGCAAAAAGGTGCATTAAATTAATAAAGTGATTTATGAGAAAATATTAAAGATGAATTAAAAGTCACTTGAAGGGGAAAAGGTGAAAAGGGGTATAAAAGAGAGATAGGGGCTCATATTCTCTTATTATGTTGATGATCATTTTCACTTGCATCTTTGAGCTATGGCAACTTGAACGTTTTGAGGGTTTTGAGTAAAAAAACCATAGAGATTAGCAAGGAGGTGAAAGATTCCTCTGTTCCTGATCCAAGCTTGACCAAGGTGGTGAAAGATTCCACCCTCGTCATTCTACTCCAGTTCAGTTCCAGTTATTGCATCTTTGTTGAAGAGGGGGGCATTTGTTGAGGGTTTTCTGCAGAGAGGGCGCACTGTTCAGCCAAGGATAGTTCGATTTGGCTATTTGGAGTGAGATCTGAAGCATTCTTGCTTGGGGTTGTCTTTAGCATACTGAGGGTGCCTTTCCTTGGCATTTTGGAGGGCCTTTATCAATAATATTTATTTATTAACCAAGCTGGGCGAAATTTCTGAAGAAGGGCGCACTGAGGGTTTGGTATCTTGTGGTTAAGGAGCAGTTTTGTCATCTACAACTAGGGGATCTTCACATATGAGTTAGCCATTACCAAATCTACAAGTTTGCAGCCATTTCATGAAGATTTTACTTAAGATTTATTGTGCATATTTCAGCAGGGCATAAGCAACAAGGAGGGCACATTTCTTGGTATGGGAATTGTGGATTTAGCTTGATATAACATTTCTTTTGGGCAGCCATCATTAGGGGATCGAAAAGGAGGATCATTGACATTATTTCCTTGCCTTTTGGAGCCATTATAGGCCAATAAAGTGGCTGTTGTATTACTTATATCAGATCTAGAAATTACTACCATTGGACAGCCATTTATAATAAATAAACAAGAAAGGATTGTGTGGAGGTATTTGTGCATTTGCTGTGTATTACTTGTCATTTACTTTTATGTTTATTCTAATTTATGTTCCACTTGAATTCATGCTGTTTTATACAAGTTAAACTCAAAAACATGGATGAAAATGCAAGCTACAACCATTCATGCAAACTGTTTGACATAATGCCTCAATGAGAAAAACTGTCATATACATAACAGCAACAAATAATCAATCATAACAATAGACACTTCGGGGGTTCTAAGGAGGTTGGAACTCATCCCATTGACCCTCTAAACACATCAATAATACACCTTGAGAGTTGGAACAACAAGAGAGTTGATTTGCCCAAGGAATTTGAGCAAACACTTTAAGTGTTTGATGAAAGTTCTCAACCAGTTAGTTCTGATTTTTATATCAGATTTGGTTGGGGATATTACATCATTGAAGTTATTGTTCATTGTATTGAGGTAGGACGTCCTAGGGCTTTGGCCTCTTGCCTTGGCCAACCTTTGAGTTCACCTTGCTAGTACCTAGAGAGGCTTTTTCACAAACCAATCCTCCCATCCAACCTTGAAGGGAATCTTCTAATCCTAGGCAACGCTTGAGGGGCAATCCTCCGAGTGCCATAAACGTTGTCTCATCCTAAGCCCTAGACTTCACTTGATTTGACATTGAGGCCCCGTAGCCCTCCAAAGGCATTGGTCTATCATTGTCTTCAACCACCAAAAAGAACCAAAATTGACTTTTTCGTTTTGTCCTCTTTTTTTGTTTTGACAATCTAGGGTTTTACCGTGTAATATCTTCATGCTAGATTGTCTTGATCTTCAACGACAGATCTTGTATTCAGATTTTGCATGGTAACTTATCTTTCATTGAAATATCTTGGAATGTTGGCACTTAATAGGGTTTGGATTTAATTTCATTGTCCATACTTCTGATCTAACCCTAGATAAAGTGGTATTTTTGAAATGAAATAAAGCCAAATTTTGTGGATGCCCTAGTGAATCATTGCAAGGATTGAATGCGCCTAATGATCTAATATCTGTCGGTTCTGTCTCTGGATGTAATTTTATGTGTTTGGGTTGAGCTTCTATTTATTGTTGGATTAAACCTCAATTGATGCAACGTTGTGAGACTCGTGTTCTAAACTATCTTTGGCATCACATCGACATCAAAGAAGGTCCCATGACCCTGTCAAACCATTGAAATATTGCCATTCCTTAAGGATCCTTTCGAGGTATGTTTGCTGTCATAAATTACAGAATGAATTGTGTTGTAAGGCTGGTTTGACCTTCCATTTTTCAAATGTTTCAAGGTATTAATGGTTAACGTTATCTCTGATATCACATTGATCTAATGAATGTACCAAAGACCCTTCCTAAATTGCAAGACGTTGCCTCTTCTTTACTGTTGTTCTAGGGTTTTATTTACTGTCCAATATGCAAAGGCAAAAATACATGTGATGAAGGTGTAAATTCATATTCTTGCAAACGTTTTGATATTATCATCATCCAAGTTGTCAAAGATAACAGATCAATGCAAAATATAAGCCAACGACCTCTCCAAGTTGTAGATTGTTACCTCTCCCTTTTCATTGTCCAAAGTCTCCTTCATGACTGTCAGCCTACAGAGATAAAACACTCTGAAATGGGGTTGTAAGCTCACTTGCTTGCAAGCGTTATGATACAATCCTTTTCTAAACCATTAATGATAGAAGGCTGATGCTCTAAAGTTGAGTCTAAAGACATCGGCGATCTGGTCTAAAGCTTTGAAGTTGCCTTTGTTCACTGTCTGGAATAATTTCTTAAGACTGTCATAAACTACATAAACAACACCATTCCATTTAGGCAACGATATGGGTGTTTTGAGCAACGTTCTGATATTTGGTGACTCTATATACATAAAAGAATTGAATTGATGCTTGAAGTCTGCCAACGTTTCAAATCCAGATTGCAAATTATCACTGCTTTGAGAATTTTTTACTTTTCCAGAATTGTCATTTTCTAATTGCTGATAAGACGTGTTTGATGTATGACAAGTCCAGCACATAGCTTGGACAGTTCACACTTAGAATCCGAGGCATTGAAATACAAACAACTTTATCATTGCTCTCTGTTGGTCAATATTGCTGTGCAATAGCTCCAGGGAACCAGCAACAAATTTCTATCAATGTGTTGAAAATCACAATGTGGAACCTCATACACTATGAGGTGTAACAGGTCTAACTGTCAGAATAATAGTGACACCATTGCAACTCCCACTGGAACTAACTGGTTCCGACACTTTCTCCACAATCCTTAACCACCCTAAGCACGTCTTGCTAATATGGAGACCACACTAGATTGAAGGTTAATCTACATGCAAATATGGCTTTTGCAACCCTGCTATCTGCTCCATCCCTTCTTCCTGTCAAACATTTTGGCCAAGGGTCCCCACTGTTTAGTCTCTTGCAGGTTTCTTCAACAATTAAGGGAACTTCATTTTCTCTTTTTGAGATTGCTTGTTTTTTGCAACCCCTTCTTTTTGCCTTGGTTAAATCTGAAGCATCCTGCTCTACTTGAAATTTATCCACATCCTTTCAGGTGATTTTTTTTCAATGAACTCCATTATTACCTTAAAGCCAAAGAAATGGGCCTTAAACCTCATGTATGGGCCTGTAAAATTTATTTTGCACCTGCTGCAATTCCACAAGCATCTCTCACCCATGTTCTTTGTCTTCCCAATCTTTGTCACATATTTCCACAGGAGAGAATCAAGAGGGTATTTTTGCAGTTGCTGTTCATCTTCTTGATGGTCGCTCTTTTCTCTCGCTCCACCACTCCCACAGAAAAACCTTGCAAGTTANGTGTACTGCTGGCAGCTGCTGTTGGTGAGATTCTCTGCTACAGCCCTGCCACGCCCTACATTAGTGCAGCCCACCACCATGTAAAAAAATATAAAAGCTAAGCCAAAGGGCTAAAACTGTAAAAAAATATTGATATATGACTGGTTATATGTTACTGTTTCCAAACACTCAAGGACACACAGTAAAATTAAGAAAACTGGATTTTAAAAGTTCAAAACCTTGAATAATTAATCATAAATCCCTTTAGCTCTGGAAACACAGGTTGTCCCCTCTTTGCTGTGCAAAATCTGGTAAGTGCATCACTGTAGCCTGTGCAAATTCACAAGTAACAGCCCCCTCTTCGCTGTGCAAATGTTGGTACCAGGATTGGTAATGGTAAGAGGAATTGCCGTGCTGGTAAGAGGAATCACTGTGCTGGTAAGGGAATCGCCGTGCTGGTAAGAGGAATCACTGTGCTGGTAAGGGAATCACCGTGCTGGTAAGAGGAATCACTGAGCTGGTAAGGGGAATCGCTGTGTGCAGGTAAGGGAAATACAAACGAAGGAAATGCCAACAGGAAGTAAAACGAAGGTGGTTTAGATTTAGCGTTTAGCCTTTAGGTAATCCCTGTGCGATTTCCTTCCATGCTCAAGCCATATTTGATTACCAATTTTTAAGTAATTTCTGTAATTGTGCCTGTGGATGGAAATGGTTTCCAACCTCAGTGAATCATTTCCTTTTATAGGATACAATTCCACTAAAACCCTAGGCAATTTTGCTCACCCAATCTGCATCCATTCAGACAAGAAATGGATCCATAAATGGGAAACGAATCCGATGAAAAGAACGACAAATTTGCAGGATTCCGGTCTGAATAGGTGATTCCTTGGTTCTGATGAGATTCTGGTGCAGGTGGGGGTGCATGTATAGATAGGGGCAATTCCAGTAACTTTCATGTCAAGTGTTTTGACTAATGTTGTACAAGATTGTTCACAATATTGCTTGGAAATCAATTTTCTTGTTAAGAACATGCTCGAACCCTGTAACAGATGTGCCTTGGGGATGCAGATACAAGATATTCTGCCTTCTCTCCCCTATGAAGTTCGATTGTGTATACAACTTTGTGCTCTTATGCTACTGTTGAACAATTCCATGTATGCTGATTTTGCCTCGATTATGGCAGACCTCAAATATGCATCCAAGGTCATCGTCTCTCCAGTTGGAATGGTTGTGTGGTGTGCCTTTGTCATGCTTTCATCACCATTATCACATGTACAATCAACATCATTTCCAATCATACAATTTTCATGCACAACGAGCCAAGAACCAATGCACACTTGTCCTCCAAGCTCCACTCTGATGCACATTTCTGACACTCTCTTTCACACATGTTTGCTCTTACATAGCTCCATATACACTGACATTTATGGTCATAGTCCAGGGGTCATTAAAACTCGAATACCATGATGAAAGTGTAGATAAACCATTGCACAATAAACCAAAGATACACGTCCACGAGTGCATAAGATTTCAGTGACTACAATGCCAATGCTGATACACACACACGCACTGACATTTATGGTCACAGTCCAGGTGTCATTAAAATTCGATACCATGATGAAAGTGTAAATACAAGATAGACCATTGCACAATAAACCAAAGATACACACATCCACAAGTGCATAAGATTTCAGTGACTACAATGCCAATGCCGACACACACACACACACACACCACAGGTTAAGGGCACACAACAGATCTTAATATTGCTACTGCAAATTTAGAGAGTCGCTGTGCAGTAATTTACTAATGTAGGAAATTTTAACAGTATTAAAAACACATGATCCTCATTCTTTAAACTAACTGAGAAAAATAACTACAATAGTAAAAACACACCATAGAACATCATGGATGCATAATTTACCCTGGAGAATCCCCAGAGGGGAAATCTCCAGCCATAAATAAAGAACTTTGCCCTTGCCCCCCACAAATCTGTATGTGTATACTGCCCTTACGAAGAAACTACCATTACCCCATTGAAATCCACCAAGTAATGTCATATATGTCAGACAGTCAACATTTTGCCAATGATGACAACTGCCAACTGTGAAGGCTTTATTGACAGTATTGCCAATTCTCTGTATTTA
>SNQJ01S0021197.1:103416-115283 GCA_010110895.2 Picea sitchensis | reverse complement strand
AGATAGAATATGTTTTGTCCAAAGCCTTCGGTCTTTACATTTAGTACAGGAGGAACGTTTGGAAAGGTGCAATGTCAGGTTCATTGGTTAATTGATATTTATTCTCAATAGGTTCTGTTTGGATTGAGTACAGGTTAGAGCACGTGATATGTTGTATCTGAGTTGCTGTTCCTCGAATGTGGACGACTATTAAAAATTGTTTATTTTTATTGGAAAATTGTGCTGCAAATTTAGTTGGTGACTACGAGCGTGGCATGTAATGTCTGTTTATTTTCTGGCAATTTCGTAAGTCTTCAATCTGGGTATTCGAGTGATTTTTTTCTTAACAAATGTAGTTTATACTTGGTTCAACCTGAGTATTTTTTGGAAAACTGTGTTGCAAATTTAGTTTGAGACTGAGTGTGGCATGTGATGTCTGTTTACTTTTTGGAAAATTTTCAAGTCTTCAATCTGGTGTTTCTAGTGATTTTTTCTTAACAAATGTAGTAAAAAAAAGATTCAACCCGAGTAAAAACAAGATGCATTTATTTTGTATTTTGTTTTTTGGTTTCTAGGCATTTAGTATACAATGATATTTCCTTTTTACTTTTAAGATTCGTTACGTTATTTATAGAATATACAGAGGTCCCAAGTAGGTCTTCTTATATTTTGGTCTCGTAAACATATATTCCTGCTATTCAGGGTTTTTAATCGTTCCGAGTCTGATTGCGTTCCAGAACCTAAGAATACTCGAGTTGAATTTGTGACTAATTGTCTGCCAGAATCAGAGAGCATTAGTACTGGACATAACTCCCACGGTGACATTAAATCTAATTCAATGCCAGAAACTGGAAACATTAAATTGTGCCGTGGAGATATCCCAGTGAAGATCATTGAAGACTAGATGTGGCTCCAGGGTTGTGGTGATGTGGAGTAGACCCAAAACCAAGTTTTTTCCTTGGTTGTCAGGGATATCCGGGACTGAAGTCAAGTTTTGATTCAGAGTCTATGGGTTAAGACATGAGAGTGTCATTTGAGTTTAAAGTGCGTGGCCATGTTAAGTTTGTAGCCGAAAATCGGAACCCAAAAATGATTTCTTATATGAATCAGGGTGCCAATTCGTTGCTTCTATCAGGGAAGTGGCATCGAAGGGAGAGGGGCCTCCATATAGATGAAAAGCAGCATCAAAGAGGAATTTCTGTTTAAAAAAATTGTAACCATTTGGAGGGGTTATCAGAAAAAGCTTAGCATGTTAAAGATAAATATGCAAATTGGACAGAGCATAATACAGCACATTATAGCAGGGATCAGGGTGGGCATGGCCTGAAACCCATGGTAGTTGAAAAGAAGGGTCGTTTCTTTGTGACCAAGGAAGATGGTGCAAGTACAACAAGCATATTATGCAGTCTTTGTTACCTTTGAGAACAATACCCATATGTTAATAGGAGACATCACTCTATTGTGGCTTCCCCCTTTGGCATAAACATCACGGTATATCGGAGACCATTTTTCTCAACCAATGTGGGATAATAATTCTTGTATAGAAAGATATTTTTGTTATAGAAACAATTTCAAGATGTGTTGGACATATTTGACTTGAGTGAGTCTAATGGTTAAGGACATGTATTTCCTCCTAAGAGGTCACATGTTCAAATCAAGAGGGGGGTAGGGTATGTATACCTCCGTAGACTTTAGTAGAGAAATCCCTGTGCGGAGGGGGTTCCTTGTCCCACAAACAAGGGGGTCTCATACACCAATTTGGTGTCGGGCTTGGGGTCCCTTATCCCACAAACAAGGGGGTCACATACACCAATTTGGTGTCTGGCTTGGCTGTGACCTTAAAATTAGATTATTATTATTATTATTATTATAGGAAACAATTTTCGAAGGAAACCAAAGAGTGCTTTCACACATTCGTGGATGGAGTCCATAAAAAATCCACCCGTGTACACTGATATGCTTTGCTCTCTAAAACCCAACAACAGAGTTTCATCCCCATCGTCCTCTGCCAATGAATCCATTGACCCTTACTAGAATAATTAATGATAAGACAACTTGGTACTTAAACTGGATGAACTAAAGGCTTTCACCATATATAAGCTTTGTAAGGCAGGTCACATTTAAAAAAAAAATATCAGATATATATACACACATTTGTACATATGCATTATACATACAAAATAGGCTAATGCGGTATGATCCACGAACTTCTGTTAACTTCAAGATGGTTATTTGTTGTGGACTTTTGTTTTTGAAAGTAATTACCAAAAACATCTGTTAAACGGATGGCATCTTGTAAAAAGTTTCGTCAACAAAACTTGTCCTGCACCGCCTCATGTTTGAAAAATCCTTTGTTCATCTGTACTTTGACTTTGCAACCCTGCCCATCGTTGTTGGACAACAAGAAGTTTCGACCTTGTGCTCGCCACTTGAAGAGGAATTAGGAGGCCACCTTTGATACTCTTTCATTGTCGTGAGCAGATAAGAGGGTTGCGGTGGTGAATAGGTGCCGATGACGGGTTTAATTTGGAAAACATGTTTACCCCATTGATCATATGCACTGATATATGCTCAAACTTGCTTTTCACACAATCCAAATGATGAAAGAGAACCTAAATCTTTTACACTAGAGGCTTGCTTTTCACACAATCCAAATGATGAAAGAACCTAAATATTAAACACTAGAGGTGGATTCTACACTAGTGGCTTTGATACTAATACGTGGAGTGTAGTTTAAGCAGTATATTCTTCTCCCTAATTTGCAATTATAACACAAACAATTCTATTCCCAATACAGGTTGGTGGTTGCAATGGCTTATTTGATTCATAAATGGTAGGTTTATGGCCTATGCATCTTGTCAACACAACTTCTTTGCGAAATTAATGTATAATGTTTTTGCAATTTGTTCAACTAAGCAATTATAAATCCGTCCCTTCAACAAAATGTATAAAAAAATCTGATCAAACAACATCAAGATGCATAGGCACACTTCATTCATACCCATTGCCCCTTCACTTTATCCATCCCAACGAGTAACAAGATGCATGGCACTTTGTTCTTGCCATTGCTATTACAACCTATGAAACATTAAATAATCATATATTTAATATGTTGATTAGTAGATGCTTGTAGGTAACACGTAGTGCACAAAATGCTCATATTGACATGTCGTCCACCCCTTCAACAAAACGTAGAAAAAATATGTTCAAACATCGTCAAGATGCATAGGTGCACTTCATTCATACCCATGGCCCCTTCACTATATCCATCCCAACGACTAACAAGATGCATGGCACTTTGTTCTTGCCATTGCTATTACAACCTATGAAACATTAAATAATCATATATTTAATATGTTGATTAATAGATGCTTATAGTTAACACATGTAGTGCATAAAATGCTCATATTGACATGTCGTGGGAGATTAGAACAAACCACATGATCGTTGTGGTAATTTGTCAAGCACACATGTTTGGGAATGTTTTGCTATGGGATGTTGTTGCTCAACATTTAAACAAATATAGCATACAGATGAACAAAGAAAACTACTAATTGATTGAGGGAACCCAACCAACGATCCCATAAGTAAATAATAACGTTGTAACAATGCTACTACATAGAATTATATAAAGCACTAGTAGATAGGTTTTAACTAGTGGTCAAGCAAGTGAAAATTAAGGTTGTAGCTACCAATCAATGATTTCACTATTCCAACAATTAGATTAAGGGTGAAATGGAGCTGTAATTGGTTTGAACAAATCAAAGAAATGTCAGAATGTAATGCTAAGCGATAATTGTATATCATTGTAGGGAATTAACATAATGCACAGGCAAAAAATAAAACCCAACGATCAACTACAAAGTTGGGTGTATGCATCTTGGGCACATCATAGTGGTCAAGCCAATTGGGAGTTCATTCAAATGTTGAGGGGAATCAATTTCAACGTTGTGGGTGTTGGGAGTAATTACCATTATAACTAATCAAACATGTAGAGAACTCATTCAAACATCATAAACCAAAAAATTTACCGTAGAAACCCAAATGAGAAGACCAACAATTAATGGATTCTATTTATGTTCATGAAGTTTTACAAATAAGAGATCTACATTCTTAGTCAAGGAATTTGTGTATTCTTGTTCCTCAACAATATTTTGTACTGTGTTTTTTTTTTTGGCTTAGAGATGATTTTTGTTTGTATTGGATAGGGTCAAAGTCCTCTTTGTTCTTCGATTTATGAACATATTGCCTCATTTCGAGTCCTCAATCCTTCTACTACTGTGTCATTTTTCCCAAGTTTCTATTTTTTTCAACTCTTGGGTTTCACCCCTTATCAAGCTAAGGCATACCTCTGTTAAAGAGGCTCCTTGGAATGTGAATCAATCTATCTTCTTATGGGCCAAGATGAGACCATGGGCCTTTAGTCTTCAAGGTGATTGTCAATAGACCATTGAGTTGAAACATTGCAAAAAATGATCCTTTTTTAGAAAGATTGGAGAGGTTATTTTGCATCCATTTTGGATCAAATCTCCCCATTTATAGAGTTTTGGTCTCCAAAAGCAAACTCGAACGAGCAACACATTCTATTCTTGGCAGCGTAGTAGAAGTTTCATCCAAGTTTAAATAAATGTCTTTCTTAGTAGATTTCCTTGAACAATTACTACTCTTTGCATTTCAAGTGCATACATCTCTTCTTTTTCCTAAACCTTGACTCTCCAAACTTTTCTCTTGGATGTGAGGTTCTTGGGATGAAGTTTTGGATGAAGTCTCCAACATTTGGCTTTCCAATTTCTAGTTAACTTGCAATGCTCACAAAACTTCTTGCCACTGGATGGGTTGCTTGTGTTGGCAAGTTTTACAGGAAGAGTGTGCTTGTCATTGATGGCAAGAACATCAACGAACCAAACCTTGAGAGAGCAGAAGACGAGAAAGCTCAGAAGAGATAGCGGTTTCCAGAAGTGCATACGAGGTCCAAGAGACAGACTCGCAGGAGGAGCAAAGTTCGAGAAACGTGAACACTTAGAAAATCTTCTAAGTTGAAGAGATCAAAAGCTCAGGAGGAAGAGAGACAATGGCTGTTGGATCACCGATCCAAAGGACCAACAATCGTCGGATTGAATTAATGGAAGGATATGATAAGCGGGGCAAAACAATTGAGAATTTGATTATCCGAATACCCGTCCGCTGTCGGATCAAACCTGAATTCCCGTCAGTCGTCGGATCACTTTCGAGTGGAAGGATAGGATAAGCTAGAAGAGATGCATCACAAACATATCGAGCCATCGATCTAGGATCATGATCGACGAACAACATTTAGTTCGGGTATAAAGATGCGATGAGGTTACTGTTCGGGGATTCTCACTTTGGAAGAATTGGCGACTTGAAATGTCGAAATATCGGAAGTCCCGAAGTGAATGAGGATCCACGTCAACAAGGACACGTGGCACAATTAGACAACGACAAGTGTCAAGTTGATTCGACATTTCAGGTATGTGCAAATCACAAATCCGAGTGACACGTGGCAGCTACTAGGCTCATGACACGTCATTAAGTGACGTCACTCCGAAAGTTTTACTTCGGGAGCTTTACCACCAACACTTGCCCAAAGTTCCGAAGTCCCAAAGTGGTTTGGGGCCGTCCATCGTCGAGGAGGACAAGTGGCGTGAGATCCACAACTTCAGAAGTTTGTGGATGGGGAGAACGTGAAAATCACTGAAGACAAATCTCGACCGTTGATCGTCAAGGGGAGTACGTGTAAGTGGATTTGAGATTTCAGAGAAATTTCAGTTCAAGGATTTCTAGTTGAGACTTGAGAATTCCGAAGTCCGAAGACGAGAAAGGATCGTGATCGTTGATCTGAAAGGGACATGCATCAGTGGATTGTCAGCTCCGGGAAAAAGCAAAGGAAAGTTGAAAGGTTGGAAAGTTGAGATTTCCGAACCCCGAATACCCAAAGGGATTGTGAACGTTCATTCCAGAAGACCACGTGTCGTTAGATCGTGGACTACGGGTGAAATGCTCTGGGAGAAAGCAGAGTTTGAGAATTGAGACTCCTGAAGCCCGAAAGGTGAAATCGATCTTGTCCGTTGGTTTGGAGGGCCACATCTCACTTGGTCGTTGAGACTAAGGATTGCGCGTGGACGGAGGAAAGAAGGCAAGAAAAGACAATATATCGGAGCCGTTGATCGAGAGAATCTATCAGAGACCACAATATCGACGATTACGCCTGATTGCGTGATCAGAAGTTGCTCGGAAGTTAATTTTATGAGGGCAGGTCGCAATTGAAACCACGGTATCGGAGAAGGGGTACGTGACAACTGGAGGTAGATTGCAGGGAGAAAAGCGGTTAATCCCAAACCACTGTTGGATGCACTTGCAATTGTTCGCTTACGCAAGGGCGTAGCCCGAGGTCACATGTGGCAGGGGGCTAATGAGAAGAGAGCTCGCGCCCGCAATCACGTGGTCATGTGAAGTTAATCGCCTAAGGTCATATCGAGAAGCGGAGCTAGCGCTCACTGGACCGAGTTCGAGAAGCGCCTGTTAGTTAGGCGTTTGATCATAGCTCGTGGTCACGTGAAAGGAAAGAGGATTAACAAGAAAATCTAGTGCCCACTGTGAAATTTTCTCAGGAAGGGAAAGGCGCCAAAGGGGTGAGCTCGTGGAGGTTCTCTCTATAACTGCCGGAACAGAGTGATTGTCTCTGCTAGAAAATTCGAAGAGCTTTAGGGTGATCACCAGAGGAGCTGAAGAGTCTCGAGGTAACTACTAGTGGAATGAAGACTCATCATAGAAACAATTGACAGATGGAAAAGTGTCGAAGATTGTAACTGCAAGAGAAGCCAAAGAATCTTAGGAAAACGACGAAGAGTTGAGGACTTGGCATGTGAAAGACATGCAGAACAAATAAGAGGAATTTGATTTCATTAGAATCCATGTTGTGGGGAGCATGAGATGCAGTGAACAACCTGAAGGGCAGAACAATGGCACAATGAAGAGCATGTAGAGACATAGCGCATAGAATGGACTTGGCGCACAGAGCATAAAATGTAGAACATAAAGCGCAAGTAATGCGAGCAGAAGGACACTAATGTAGACATAGCAGAGCAATGATTAGACTGGTGAGCCATTGATAAACACTGTATCACTGTAACAAATTTCAGTAAGCAAAGATTTATATTTCAGGGTGGTAGGGTGGTGCTAGGGAGGACTGTTGTCCTCAGAGTTTCAAGTGGGTGCTTGAACACAGGGAGTTGTAGCTACCATTTGGTTGCAGCCAGAAAAACCAGGGTGGTAGGGTGGTGCAAGGGAGAACTATTGTTCTCTGTTATACAGGTTGGTGCTTCCATCCAGTTGGTGTTGGAACACTTAGGGAGTTGGTGCTCTCAACAAGTTACTGCTTGTAAAACAGAGGTGATAGCCTCAAAAGAAGTTGGTGCTCATAAGAATGATAATGTACATAAAATAAAGATTACTTATCATATCAAGAAGATGAGGTTTTCTCCCTTTATGGGTTTTCTTAGGAAATATCTGTCTCTGTATATTTCATGTCTGTGATTGATGTTGAATATTCTATTGCTTACTTCCCTGTATTATTGTGATCATCATTAAGTGTTATGTAAAGAGTTTAAAATGGGCATTATTGTTTAAGTACAGTAACAATTGATTCACCCCCCCCTCCTCTTAGTTGTCCAACAATTGGTATCAGAGCCAGTTCCTTTTATCTAAGGGTAGATCCTAGAGCTTAAACATGACTAGCCATGAATGAACTTCAACCAATAAGCCCCCCTTGTTTAATGGAACAAACTTTGCCTTCTTGAAAGTTAGGATGATAACCTACATAATGGCTTTAGGTGCAAATGTTTGGGATGTAGTAGAGACTAGTTATGTAAAGTTGATTGTACTAGCTTCTAAGGATGACAAGCTAGAATTCAACTTCAAAGCTAAGGCTATGAATGCTATTCTGAGTGGCCTTGCAGAAGCATAATTTGTAAAAGTTATGCACTTAGAATTTTCTAAAGAAATGTGGGACAAACTCATTAGCAATTATGAAGGTAATGAGAAGGTAAAGGACACCAAGCTTCAAACCTATAGACTACAGTTTGAACAACTAAAGATGAAAGATAATGAAACTATTGGGAAGTACTTTACGAGAGTTGAAGAACTAGTAAATGCAATGAAAACACTTGGTGAAAAAATTGAGGAAGCCTCTTTAGTTCATAAAATTTTGACATCTCTGCCAGATAGGTTCAACCCAAAAGTCTCTGCTATAGAAGAACTTAATGATCTAAAAGCTTTGGATTTTGATCAACTTCTAGGAATGTTGACCGCATATGAAATGAGGATAGGTAAAGATAAATCCACCACTAGAGAAGCATCTTTTAAAACAGATAAGAATGAGGAATCTGAGCCTGATGAAATTGAAGCAAAATTTGTGAGAAGACTAAATAAAGGATCAGACAAGTATCAAGGCAAGTGGCCCTTCAATTTTTTTAATTGTGGAAATATAGGTCACTTTGCATCTAAGTGTCCACACAAGAAGCATGAGCATAATTATGAAGGTGAAAAGAAGTACAAACCCAAGAGATTTGGTAAAAAGAAAAGTTTATGTGTAAACAATGATGACTCTTCAGAAGACACAGATAGTGACTCTTCTTGTGAAGATAAGGTTAATGACTTTATGCTTATGGCCAAAGAGGATTATGATAACAACGACACATGAAGTGATGTTAATGATGAAGAAACTGTGGTTGATATGGAAGGTAAACTAATCCGTGCTTTAGAAGAGATTGACAAACTCAGACTTAAGAAGAGAAAACAAAAACAATTGTTGATGCAGTTTGAAAATAATGGTAAAAAACCTGATGAAGACTTTGCCCTGCTAAAAGTGGAGTTAGAAGAGGCAAAGAAGATAGAGGACATTCTGAAACAACAATTATCAGAAAAGAAGGCAAGATGTGAAGCCTTGGAAGAAGAGGTAGTAAAAACCAGAAAATAGATGGAGAAGTTTAAAGCATTGTATCTCCAAAATCTTCCACGCATTAAAGCCTCAACATAACTAAATGACGTTCTGAGCAAACAAAGATCTCCTTTGTTGAAGACTGGTTTAGGTTATTTAAGTGGTTCAAGCAGTGAACAAACAGAAAGCAAAGAGCCAATGAAGATGATCAAGTTCCAAGTCAGCAGACAATCAGACCATGAGAGTACTTTGTCACCAAAAGATAATAAAGACAAGATGATCCCTGATAAAAAACAAAGATATTAGAAGATGGAGCAACACATGTTGAGAATAATGCCATCCTTCAGGTACCAAAATTTCTTCCATGGTTACTGTTTTCACTGCTCTAATTTTGGTCATAAGATTACAAATTGTCAAATTAAGTTTAGAGACATGCAACTGAGGAGATCAAGAAATAAACAATCTTTGCAACATAGAACTAAACAACCAATGAGTAGACAAAGTTGCACCAATCACTTTGACCTAGTGAACAATGAGCTCGAATGATATAACTGTCATAACTTCGACCACAAAACTGCAAACTGCTATCTGAAGAATTACAAAGCATATACAAAGATAAAACCCTTAGCTAGAAATGCCAGTACATGGAAAAAGAAAGATAGTGAAAAATGTGGTCTAGTACTTTCAACTCAAAAACAAAAAGACCCCTGGTATATAGACAATGGATGTTCCAAGCACATGACTAGAGACAAGTATAAGTTTCTGTCTATAAGTAAAAGCAAAACATGAAATGTGACCTTTGGAAATGATGAACCAGGTAAAATCAAGGGTAAAGGGATTGTAAGTTTAAGTAATGACAAAGGAAAAGCCCAGGATGTTCTGCTTGTAGATGGGCTGAAACATAATTTTCTTAGTGTAAGTCAAATGTGTGACCAAGGATGTGAAGTAGTGTCCACTTCCAAAGATTGTAAGATAAAGTCTGTAAACTCAGGACAAGTGGTGGCTAAAGGCATACAAACAGATAATAATATATACGTGCTGAAAGAAGATAGAGAAGAGTGTCATCTAAGTAAACATGATGAGAGCTGGTTATGGCATAGGAGACTTGAACATCTAAAATTTGACCACTTAATCAAGCTAAAAAATCTTGAGGTAGTAAAAGATCTTCCAAGAATATCAAAGCCAGAAGATTTTGTGTGTAAACCTTGCCAAGTAGGAAAGCTAACCAGGACACAGTTTAAATCCAAGAGCTCTACTTCAACAGATAAACCACTCCAATTAGTTCATATGGATTTATGTGGACCATCAAGACAGGAAGGCACATGGAAGGAAAACTACTTCATGCTGATCATTGATGATTACTCCAGACTCTCTTGGGTTTCTTTTCTCAAAAAAAAAGCTGAAGCATTTGAGAGATTTAAAATATTTAAGGCTTTAACTGAGAATCAAACAGGCAACAGATTAAAGGTTGTAAGATCAGACAAAGGAGGAGAATTTATGTCGAGTGATTTCAAGAAATTCTGTGATAAACATGGGATCAAAAGAGAATACACAATCCCAAGAACTCCACAACAAAATGGAGTAGTTGAGAGGAAAAACAGAACAGTTCAGCAAATGGCCAGGGCAATGATGAATGATAAGAACATTGGTAAAACCTATTGGGTAGAAGCAATACACACAAAAATCCATATTCTTAACAAAGCTCACCTCAGACCACACAGTGACAAGACACTTTATGAACTGTGGTATGGAAGACCTGCTTCAATCAAACACTTCAAAGTCTTTGGGAGTAAGTGCTACATAAAGAATAATAATGAAAACCTTGGCAAGTATGATGGCAGGGCCGATGAAGGCATCTTCTTAGGGTATGCTACAAACAATAAAGCATACATATGCTATAATAAGAGGCTTCATAAATTGGTTGATTATATTGATATAAAATTTGATGAAGGAGTCCCAGTAAGAGAGGTGAACAATATTGAATCAACAACACATGATATAGTTGAAGTTGAAGATGAACAGGTCCAATAATCATAAAAAAAGAAGACTCCGAGTAAGATGAAAATACAAATAATCAAGCAGACTCAAATCAATAGACAACATCAAATCTTTCCTCCATAATTACTCAAAAGAATCATCCTGCAAGTCAGATAATTGGTGAGAGAGACAAAGGTGTACAAACCAGGAGAAGGATAATCAAAGACACCGAGATATCACACATAGCCTTCATATCCATGGTGGAACCCAAGAACTTTAATGAAGTCGGTAAAGATGTAAATTGGTTAAAATCAATGAATGAGGAACTAGATCAGATTGAGAAGAACAACACTTGGGAGCTTGTTCCTAGGCCAACAAATAAAAATGTAATAGGATCCAAATGGGTCTACAAAAACAAGATGAATGTGCAAGGAAATATTGTAAAAAATAAGGCTAGATTGGTCTGCAAAGGATATGCTCAAATAGAAGGACTGGATTTTGATGAAACATTTGTGCCTGTAGCAAGATTAGAAGCTATTACATTATTTCTTGCCTATGCTTGTCATAAACAGTTTAAAGTCTATCAAATGGATGTCAAGTCAACTTTTCTAAATGGATATTTAAAAGAAGAAGTCTATATGGAACAACCAAAGGGTTTCCAATTGTCAGATAAACCTTAATTTGTCTGCAAGCTGAAGAAAGCCTTATATGGGTTGAAACAAGATCCTCGAGCCTGGTATTACAGACTGGATAAGTATCTTCAAGACAAAGGGTTCAAGAGAGGAACATTTGACAACAATCTATATATTAAAACAGAGGGTAATGGTTTTCTCATTGTGTTGGTCTATGTAGATGACATCATCTTCGAAAGCAATAATGCTTCATTGGTACAATGGTTTGCTTCTGCCATGCAGTCTGAATTTGAAATGTCTATGATAGGGGAACTGCCATTTTT